>SJXQ01006983.1:339885-397775 GCA_006408695.1 Aepyceros melampus | reverse complement strand
ATTGAAACATGTATATTATCATATGTGAAACAAATCGCCAGTCCAGGTTTGATGCATGAGACAGGGTGCTCAGGGCTGGTGTGCTAGAATGACCCAGAAGGATAGGATAGGGAGGGAGGTGGGAGAGGAGTTCAGGATGGGGAACACATGTACAGCCATGGCTGATTCATGTCAATGTATGGCAAAAACTACCGCAATATTTTAAAGTAATTAGCCTCCAATTAAAATTTAAAAATAAAATTATTAAGAAATAATTGCTATAATCCCTGTGCTATACAATATTTTGGAGAAGGCAATGGCACCCTACTCCGGTACTCCTGCCTGGAAAATCCCATTGATGGAGGAGCCTGGTAGGCTGCAGTCCATGGGGTCGCTAAGAGTCGGACACGACTGAGCAACTTCACTTTCACTTTTCACTTTCATGCATTGGAGAAGGAAATGGCAATCCACTCTGGTGTTCTTGCCTGGAGAATCCCAGGGACGGGGAGCCTGGTGGGCTGCCATCTATGGGGTCACACAGAGCCAAACACGACTGAAGTGACATAGCAGCAGCAGCATACAATATTTGTTTTGTATTTTACCTATTTTATACATAGTAGTTTGTAGCTCTTAATCTCCTTTCTATCCTACCCTTTCCCTCATACCACTTCCCATTGGTAACTATTAGTTTGTTCTCTATATCTGTGACTCTGTTTCAGTTTTGTTATATTTATCCATTTGTTTTATTTTTGACTCTACATTTAAGTGAGCACATAGAGTACTTGACTTTCTCTCTCTGACTTATTTCACTAAACATAATACCCTACAGCTCCATTCACTTTGTTACAAATGGCAAAATGTCACTTTTTATGACTGAGTAATATTCCATCGTATATAGTATATACAATATATGTATATAACGTATCTTTTTCCATTTGCCTGTTGATGGGCACCTTATTTAATTCTGTCTTGGCTATTGTAAATAATGCTGCCATGAACATTGAGCTGCATGTATATTTTTGAATTAGTGTTTTTATTTTCTTGGATATATACCCAGGAAAGGAGGCTTCCCTGATAGCTCAGTTGGTAAAGAATCCTCCGGCAATGCAGGAGACACCAGTACAGTTCCTGGGTCAGGAAGATCTGCTGGAGAAGGGATAGGCTACCCACTCCAGTATTCTTGGGCTTCCCTTGTTTCTCAGCTGGTAAAAAATCCACTTGCAATGCGGGAGACCTGGGTTTGATCCCTGGATTGCAAAGATCCTCTGGAGAAGGGAATGGCTACTCACTCCAGTATTCTGGCCTAGAGAATTCCATGGACTGTATAGACCATGAGGTTGCAAAAAATTGGACACAACTGAGTGACTTTTAGTATAATATCTACATACTATTTCATGTCATATGAAAATAGAGGCAATCTTATTTCTTCCCTTCTAATCTGGATGACTTGTATTTCTTTTTCTTGTCTCATTACTATATAACTACCAATACTATCTTAAATAGAAAGTAGACATCATTGTCTTGTTCCTGATTATAAAGGAAAATCTCTTAGCATTTCACTATTGAGTATGATGTTAGCTTTGGGTGTGTCATATATGACCTTTATTATGTTTTGATATATTCCCTCTATAATAACTTTCATCACAATTTTTATTGTGAATGAATGTTGGACATTTTCAAGTGATTTTTCTGTGTTTATTAAAATGACCCTGTGATTTTTCTCTGTCTTTTTGTTAATGTATCACATTGATTGACTTGCAGATGTTGAATCATCCTTGCATCCATGGGATAAATCCCACTTGATTGTGATTTTAAAAAGAATCATGTAATATATTGTTAAATATGATTTGCTAATAATTTTTGAAGATTTTTACATCTATAATAATCAGATCTATCAGCATGTTATTTTCCCTTTTTGTATCATATTTGTCTAGTTTTGATATCAGGGGTAATGGCATCCTCATAGAATGAATTTGAGAGTATTACTTCCTATTTTTTTAAATAGTTTGCAAAGGATAGATATTACCTCTTCTTTCTATGCTTGGTAGAATTTCCATCTGAAGCCATCAAGTCATGGACTTTTTTTTTTATTATTTTCCCTTTTTGTATCATATTTGTCTAGTTTTGATATCAGGGGTAATGGCATCCTCATAGAATGAATTTGAGAGTATTACTTCCTATTTTTTTAAATAGTTTGCAAAGGATAGATATTACCTCTTCTTTCTATGCTTGGTAGAATTTCCATCTGAAGCCATCAAGTCATGGACTTTTTTTTTTTTTTGATGTTTTTTTTTCTTTTTTTTTTTTTAAATAACATGCAATTTCAGTACTTAGATCCATCTGTTCAGTTTACCTACTTGTTCCTGATTCAGTCTTAAAAGGTTACATGTTTCTAGGAATTTATCCATTGCTTCTGGCTTATCCAATTTGTTGGCATATTACTGTTCATGGTATCATGGTATTTTAGTATGATATACACACACACACACACACACACACACACACACATATGATACTGGTTGTAAGTTCTCCTCTTTCATTTGTTATTTTCTTTATTTGGATCCTCTTTCTTTTTGTCTCAATGAGCCTGACTAACGACTTAACAATTTTGTATATCTTTAAAAAACTGGCGCTCGATTTTGTTGCTATTTTCTATTGTTTTTTTTCTGTATTTTATTTATTTCTGATCTTTATTATTTCCTTCCTTCTGCTGACTTTTGGCTTTGTTTTTTCTTCTTTTTCTAACTCCTTTAGATGGTAGACTAGGCTGTCTATTTGGTATTTTTCTTCTTTCTTGAGGACAGTCTATATTGCTATGAACTCTGAACTTCCATCTTGTAACTTCTTTTACTGCATCAGTGCCATGTGGAGACAAAAGGAAAATTTCAGTAATATTGATATTATCCTTATTTGAAATTTAGATATTTTATTCATTATGGATATTCTTATATTGATATTATTTTATAAATATTACATTATAATATTTTTATCATTATTATTGTGTATTTTGGTATCTCTTTAAATATTATGCCCAAGTCAAGCACCTCACTTGCCTCAACCTTGCTCTAATCTTGCTTGACATAATTCTCAACTCTTGGTTGTATGATATCCTCATTCAGGGATAATGAACATACAACTGTAAATAATTATATTAGAAGATACATAGAAATGGACTTCCCTTGTGGCTCAGCTGGTAAAGAATCCACCTGCAATGCAGGAGAACTGGATTCGATCCCTGGTTGGGAAGATCCCCTGGAGAAAGGAAAGGCTAACCACTCCAGTATTCTGGCCTGGAGAATTCCATGTAAAGTCTATGAGGTTGCAAAGAGTTGGACACACTGAGCAACTTTCACTTTCATCATAGAAACACCTGTTGCCAAAATTTGTGTGCCAAACTTTTTATATTAGCTAACATATAACACATTTAGATATTTGTTAGATTAAAATACTTCCCTTTCCAAGAGCCCTGAGTTAAAGTGCAAAGCTACCACCCAAAGTATAGTGTTAGATAATTCATTATACCATAAGTATTTATATATCTGGAATTTTCTGATACAAAAACTAATTGGTGGAGAATAGGAGAGAAGAGCTAATATGAATCAGAAAAGAAGAAATCCTCTTAAGCAGAAAAGGAGAATCAATCTTATAGATGGAGTGCTAGATGCCAAAAATGAATATGAGATCAATCATTGACTCTAGACAGGGCAAAATGGAAGCTTTGGAAATGAAGTTTGTGAATAATAGAAGTTTGTGAATAATAAAGTCAGCTTCTACTTATGCCTGCACTAAATTTTCTTCCTCTAATTACCTCAAAAGCATAAACTGCAATACACACACACACACACACACACACACACACACACAAAGGTCTCAGTGAATGTATATTGCTAAAGTAAATGAAACACTTAAAGGGACTTTTGCATTTTATTTACATTTTGAACAACTTTCTGAATACATTCCAAAAATTATATAAAATGGAATGTTATTACATTAATGAAATCAATAGCAATAGTCATAATAAATATTGAATAATGAGAACTGCCAAAATGATAGGCATCTTCATTTGTGATAAATATTGGCATGATGGAAGCAGTACATTTACAAGGGGAACTATCCAATCACAAAATATTGCATGCATAAATATCCAAAATAAAATTATCATTTTCCAGGAATGAAAATATTTAAAATTATAATGTGCACAGCTCTGAACTGATTCTATAAAGATTCCAGAAAATCATTTATCAGATGATTATTTCTGTGTTGCTACTCAAGCCACCTGAGTACTTTAAAGATTGGAGTCATCTTTGTTCAAAATTCAGTTGATAATAATAAAAAAGACCTACATTTCCAAAGATGACTAAAAGCTTGATGTAACAAAAGATACATTTAAAAAATACAGTGGCAGTTTCCAATTGAATGATATTGACACAGAAGGCAAATTAGAGTTTTAATTATTCATCAGGTTTAATTTTATATGTGACTCTCAGTTATAATAATCTAAAAATTCTCCATCTATATCATCATTTGAAATTGTGATTGTCATCAGAATCACTCCTGTTTCTCCTCTGAGAGGCAATACACTACATGATTAACAGTACAGATGTTAGATTTGGGCTGCCTGAATTTACACCCTAGATTTGTGACTTTTAGCAATGTATTTCACCTCTTCGATCTCAGTTGCCTCATCTATAAAATACATAAAAATGAACATTTTAATTTTCATAATTTATTAATTTTACTTAGAAACTCTTTAAACAAAACCATCATTCGGACCTCATTTATAATCATATCACAGAGCTATTTCTGAGTCAGTGCTCAGGAAATATTTGTTCAAGTAGAGAGGAATGAAGAAATGTAGAATAGAAACAGAGTGCTATCCACTCCAATATTCTTGCCTGAAGAGTTCCATGGACAGAGAAGCTTGGCAGGCTGCAGTCCATGGAGTCACAGAGTCGGACGCAACTGAGTGGCTAACATGACAAAAACAACAGGAAGAATTACAAGCAGTGTCTCTTTTAATTTAACAATGGCAAAGCTGCTAGAAATCTTAAAAACAAGGGACCATGTGCTCCCAGACTCAACTGTAGCACAAAGTTAGAGAACTTCTTTTCTTTTTCTTTAAGGAGCTTCTTTTTGTTAGTCCATAAAGTCAGTTCAAGCATCTTTCCTTACATGGACCTAAATTTAGCTTTTACATCATTTTTTTTTCAATGGCAAAGCTAGGGAAAGAAATTTTTGGTACTGGCTTACTTTATTTGCTAGAGTTTTTTCAAGCCTAAAGATGAAAATAGCATTAAAACAATTTAACCCCACTGCAATAATATGGAGGAAAAAAACTATATGCAAAAACAATAGTAAAAACAATGGCAATATTATCTTTGTTTCTTTTGAGAACACTTGTTTTCCAGTGAATATGAATAAAGGAACACAGAAAGTGGTCCATCTTAATCTCAAAGATATACGACTATGGTATATATGAGATATTCTCTCATAGCTGAGTCAGTAGAGAATCCAGCTGCAATGCAGGAGAGCCAGGTTTGATTACTGGGTCAGGATGATCCCCTGGAGATGCAAATGGCAACCCACTCCAGGATTCTTGCCTGGAGAATACCATGGACAGAGGAGCCTGGCTGGTTACAGTCTATGGGTTCGCAAGAGTTGGACATGACTGAGCAGCTAAGCACACAGCACATGTTATGTATATATGTTATATATTATATACATGTTATATGTTACATATGTATAAGAAAACTTAAAGTTAAACTGAATCTCATAATCATAAAATTTACCACCTCTTAATAACTGGATAAAATGATTTTAATCTCAGTGGAAATTTCTCTTAATGGGAGGAATGATATTTCATCTTTGGAAAAAAAGTTTTATTGTTTTATTATAAATTCTTTATAATAAGTTAATATATTTGTTTCAGTACACCTTTTCATGGCCTCTTCTAAAAGCTGAACAGGGAATGGCTATAAGAAATAATATATTTTTCTCTTCAAAAATAATTTGCTTCTATTTATTATTTTGTTATGAGTACAATTGTGAATGGAAGTATGTAGGTTCTTCAGATATATTTGTGAGATTGGAAGCATCAATGGGAAAAAATACTTATGTCACAAACTGTGAAAAGGAGAGAAATCTGAATAATAATAGATATTTCTTAGGAATGAGTGACCTTACTTAGAAAAAATAATTCTTTAAGTAACAGTATATATAGGTTTATTACATAAGCAGTGGATATTCTATTTCATAAGCCACAAGATAGAATTTATATATTTTATGTTTTAAACTTTATTTTATTGACATATAGTTGATTTACAATGTTGTGTTAATTACTGCTGTACATCAAAGTGATTCATTAATTCATATATACATATTCTTTGTTGATATTAATATTCCATTTTAGTTTCTCACAGAATATTGAATATAGTTCCCTGTGCTATACAGTAGCCATTCTATGTATGATGGCTTCAGTTGTTAAGTTGTGTCTGACTCTTGCAAGCTCATGGATTGTAGCCCACCAGACTCCTCTGTCTATGGACTTTTCTAGGCAAGAATATTGGAATGGGTTGCCATTTCCTTTCCCAGGGGATCTTCGCAACCCAACGATTGAACTCATGTCTGCTGCATTGCAGGAAGTCCCCTGCACTGCAGGCAGATTCTTTACCTACAGAGCCTCCAGGGAGCCCATTCTATATATAATAGTTTACATCTTCTAATACAAAACTCCCAATGTATCTCTTCCCTTACCCCTCCCCCTTGATAGCCACAAGTCTTCTCTACATCTGTGAGTATGCTTCATACATAAGTTCACCTCTGTCATATTTTATATTCCACATATAATTGATATTATATGGTATTTGTCTTTCTCTTTCTGACTTATCTCACTTAGTATGATAATGTTGCTAGAGTGACATTAAGCATTGCAGGAAGTCCCCTGCACTGCAGGCAGATTCTTTACCTACAGAGCCTCCAGGGAGCCCATTCTATATATAATAGTTTACATCTTCTAATACAAAACTCCCAATGTATCTCTTCCCTTACCCCTCCCCCTTGACAGCCACAAGTCTTCTCTACATCTGTGAGTATACTTCATACATAAGTTCACCTCTGTCATATTTTATATTCCACATATAATTGATATTATATGGTATTTGTCTTTCTCTTTCTGACTTATCTCACTTAGTATGATAATGTTGCTAGAGTGACATTATTTCATTTTTATGGTTGAGTAATATTCCATTGTGTATATGTACCACATCTTCTTTATCAGTTCATCTGTCAATGGAAATTTAGATTATTTCTATGTCTTGGCTATTGTGGATAGTCCTGCTGTGAATATAGTAGTGCATATTTCTTTGGAATTATAGCTTTTTAGGACACACAAATTTAAGTTATAAGACATTGCTCTGACATAATTTATTCTTCAGTATCTAATATCATTTTGCTCCTTCATATCTATTATCTATCCTACTTTCTAACCCAGGAGATTGACTTATATAACTCATATCCACACTTCTCTTCCATATGAGTTCAGCCAGTGGAGAAATCTAGCAATAGTTTGAAGGAATAGAAAAAAGTAAGGTAAATGTATTATTTTCCTGGCTTCACCTTTCTAAATGAGCTCAAACTGACTAACCTCTGAATCTAAAGGCTGTCTAGGTAGCAGATGGCACCCTATGATCTCCCTCTGGGTTCCAATTACATCCCTTTGTCCCCCTTGATCTAGGAGTGGTTCCAGTTCATCTGCTATTGAAGCCACTTTATTTCAGTAGCCCTTGTGATCGTCCTCAGTTCAGTTCAGTCATTCAGTCATGTCTGACTCTTTGCGACTCCATGAATCACAGCAATATCTGGGTTGTGAAGATCTTTTTTGTACAGTTCTTCTGTGTATTCTTGCCACCTCTTCTTAATATCTTCTGCTTCTGTTAGGTCCATACCATTTCTGTCCTTTATTGAGCCCATCTTTGCATGAAATGTTCCCTTGGTATCTCTGATTTTCTTGAAGTGATCTCTAGTCTTTCCCCTTCTGTTCTTTTCCTCTATTTCTTTGCATTGATTGCCGAGGAAGGCTTTCTTATCTCTCCTTGCTATTCTTTGGAACTCTGCATTCAGATGCTTATATCTTTCCTTTTCTCCTTTCTTTTCACTTCTCTTCTTTGCACAGCTATTTGTAAGGCCTCCTCAGACAGCCATTTTGCCTTTTTGCATTTCTTTATCTTGAGGATGGTCTTGATCTCTGTTTCCTATACAACATCATGAACCTCCATCCATAATTCATCTGGCACTCTATCAGATCTAGTCCCTTAAATCTATTTCTCACTTCCACTGTATAATCATAAGGGATTTGATTTAGGTCATACCTGAATGGTCTAGTGGTTTTCCCTACTTTCTTCAATTTAGGTCTGAATTTGGCAATAGGGAGTTCGTGATCTGAGCCACAGTCCGCTCTTGGTCTTGTTTTTGCTGACTGAATAGAGTTTCTTCATCTTTGGCTGCAAAGAATATGATCAATGTGATTTCTATGTTGACCATCTAGTGATGTCCATGTGTAAAGTCATCTCTTGTGTTGTTGAAAAAGGATATTTGCTATGATTAGTGCTTGAGCCTAAATTTTGCTATGAGGAGCTGATCATTTGGGGCACAGTGAGCTCCAGGTCTTGTTTTTGCTGACTGTATACAGCTGTCAGTCTTCAGCTACAAAGAATGTAATCAATTTGATATCAGTATTGACCATTTGGTGATGTCCATGTGTAAAGTCATCTCTTGTGTTGTTGAAAAAGGATATTTGCTATGATTAGTGTATTCATTCTCTTGGCAGAATTCAGTTAACCTCTGCCCTGCTTCATTTTGTTCTCTAAGGCCAAACTTGCTGTTACTCCAGATATATCTTGATTTCCTACTTTTGCATTCCAATCCCCAATGATGAATAGAACATCTTCTTTAGATGTTAGTTCTAGAAAGTCTTCTAGGTCTTCATAGAATTGATCAACTTCAGCTTCTTCTGCCTGGTAGGCCGCAAAACATACCTTGGCACATTTTATTTTTATTTTTTTAAATTGATGCCTTGGTACATTTAAAAATATAAAGTCATATCAAAAATCTTTTCTGACCACAAAGCTGTGAAGCTAGAATCAACTATAGGGAAAAAACTGCAGGACTTCCCTGTTGGTCCAGTGATTAAGAATCCACCTACCAATTCAGGGGACACAGTTTCGATCCATGGTCTGGGAAGATTCCATATGCCAGAGGGCAACTAAGCCTGTGCATAACAACTACTGAGACTGTGCTCTGGAGCCTGTGAGATGCAACTACTGAGCCCACATGCCACAGCTACTGAAATCTGTGTGCCTTAGAGCATGTGCTCTGCAGCAAGAGAAGCCACCACAATTGCACTGCAACTAGAGAGTAACCCAGCTCAGTACAACTAGAGAAACCCTGCATGCAACAATGAAGACCAGGGCAACCAAGAATAAAATAAATAAATAAATAAATAAAAATTTAAAAAACTTGCAAAAATACAAACATGTAGAGGCTGAAAACATGTTATTAAACAACCAGTGGATCACTGAAAAAAAAAATCAAAGAGAATATAACAAACACCTAGAGACAAATGAAAATGAAAACTCAACAGTTTAAAACCTATAGGATACAGCAAAAGCAGTCTAAGGGAGAAGTTTATAGTGATACAAACCTAGGAGATACACTCAGGAGACAAGAAAAATCTCAAATAAACAACCTAACTTTACACCTAAAGATACTAGAGAGAGAGAAGAACAAATAAGATGACCAAAGTTACTGTAAAGAAAGAAATCTTAAAAAATGAGAGCAGAAATAATGGAGTAGAAATAGAAAAGGACAATGACACTAAAACCTGGTTCTTTGAAAAGACAACAAAATTGATAAACCGTTAGCCAGACTCATCAAGAAGAAAAGGAAGAGGGTTCAAATCAATAAAATGAGAAATGAAAAAGGAGAAAGTGATATTACAGAAATACAAAGGATTAAAAGAGACCTACTATGCCAAACTATATGCTAATAAAATGGACAACCTAGAGGAAATGGAAAATTCTTAGAAAGGTACAATCTTTCAAGACTGAATCAGAAAGAAATAGAAAATATGAGCAGACCAATGACCAGTGATGAAATTGAATCAGTAATTTAAAACTCTTACCAGACAGAAGCCCAGGGGCAGATGGCTTCATAGGTGAATCCTACCAAATATTTGGAGAAAAGTTAACACCTATCCTACTCAAATGAATCTAAAAGTTTGCAGAGAAAGGAGCACTTTCCAAATCATCTTATGTGGCCAATATCACTCTGATACCAAAACCAGACAAAGATATCACAAAAAAGAAAATTACAGTCAATAGCTTTGATGAACATAGATGTTGTCTTATATTTCTTACTGTTTTATATGCTACTAGTTTTTGTTTCTCTATATATCCATCCATCCATTTATGCATCTGTTCATCTGTTTATCTGTGCATGCAATGCACTCATTATCCATCCATTCTTCTTCCACATTATTCCTTCAAGGATGTCAGAGAACTTAATAGGTAATGCTCTATTGAAATGTTAAAGTAAAAGTGAAACTATCAGAATCAAAGAATATAGGTAAGTACACATGTATTCACATGGTGAATGTCCCAATTTTTGATTGATTTAGTAGTAACCCAGCAGAAAATTATGCTCATAGACTCCATTTTAGAGCTCTGGATTTACCCTTTAGGAATCTACCACTGCAATTAAGCTATATTTTAAGATATAAAAGAAAATTTGAGTAAGCTAACATGAAAAGAAAGTAATACATAAATCATAAATGCTCACCATGGAAAGCTTTTAATTAAACAAATTCTCCTTTGTATCTTAATTTACACAGAAAAAGAAGCTATTTTTATGTAATTTCCTCTATCTTACTAGGTCATATGATCTGTTTCTCTTGTCCTACCTGTCCCTCAGGACAGATAAAGCAAGTAATATTATCAGTTGTTAGACCTTAGAGAATAGAGAATATATTACTATTTATCTTCTTCAGAGATGGAGAAAAGCCTACAAAATATACATTGAATTCTATTTTTTTTGTATACACATAAACATATTTTCTACCTCTTTTAAAAGGGGATTGGCTTTTTATTTCACTTACTTATTTTTATAATTTACACCTAAGAAAATGTAAGATTATTTTTATGTTCAAGGGATTTTGGCCAAAAAGAAAAAAAAATTTTGGCTATCCAGGTTAACTAATGCCTTTTCCAACTTCTCTTCAACTAGTAGAAAAATGAAATTTGTATAATAAACTCTGTATTATTATCATATTTCACAATTATTCCACTATTAATACTTAAAAGTTAGATTTAAATGACTAGTGCCATCTCCTTTTAAAGTTTAGTATTTATATATATAAATTGAAAATTTATATATATAAATTGAAAACCATTTAGAAAACATACCTATGTATCTCCTTGAGTACTAGGAAGAAGTCCTTTAAGAAAATAGGCCAGTATTACTGACTCGATGGACGTAACTTTGAGTGAACTCTGGGAGTTGGTGATGGACAGGGAGGCCTGGGTGTGCTGTGATTCATGGGGTTGCAAAGAGTTGGACGCAACTGAGTGACTGAACTGAATTGAAATGAACTGAAGTCACTGATAACCTCAAGATTTAGGACTGCAATTTCCTCCAAGGTTTCCGGCAAGACCATTAACTCCAGTCATTTCCTAGACCTTTCCTACATCCCAGCAACTGCTGTGATCATCTAGTGACATGTCATCCTTCTAGATAAGAGATGTCTTTCTTGATGATACCCAAGGTTCTATCATTGCACATTTCCCCTTGATTTTTATGGTAACTTTTCCTTATTCTACTGATCAGTACCTAGAATGAAAGCCTTTCATAGAATTGTATGAAATTTGTTCATTCATTCTCTAGGCTTCCCGGTGGCTCAAATGATAAACAATCTGCCTGCAATGTGGGACACCCTGATTTGATCTCTGGGTTGGGAAGATCCTCTGGAAAAGGGAATGGCTACTCACTCCAGTATTCTTGGGGTGTCTCTGGTGGCTCAGATGGTAAAGAATCTGCCTGCAATGCAGGAGACATGGGTTTGATCCTGGGGTCAGGAAGATCCCCTGGAGAAGGAAGTAGCAACCCACTCCAATATTCTTGCCTGGGGAATTCCATGGGCAGAGGAGCCTGGCAAGCTACAATCCATTTGGTCGCAAGGAGTCAGGACGCGATTGAACGAATAACATTTCCACTTTCCTTACTCTGTTGATCAGCACCAAGAATGAAACCCTTTAATAAAATCCTATGGAATTTGTTCATTAATTCATTAAATATAATTTTAGGGCCTTCTGTGTGCCAGATAGGACATTGAGACCTAGGAATACAATGTTGAACCAGACTACACTTCTTTATGGGACATTCTCATTAGTGTTATAGGTAAATGGAACAACACAGCATGATAGAAATTCTTGTCACTGAATTGATCACCTTACCCACCTGGATCATAGAGAAAGCAAGGGAATTCCAGAAAAGCATCTACCTCTGTTTCATTGACTACACTAAAGCCTTTGACTATGTGGATCATAACAAACTGGAAAATTCTTAAAAAGATGGGAATATCAGACCATGTTGCCTGTTGCCTGAGAAACCTGTATTTAGGTCAAGAAGCAACAATTAGAACCCTGTATGGAACAATGACTGGTTCAAGACTGAGAAAGGAGTACAACAAGGCTGTTTATTGTCATCTGGTTTATTTGACTTATACACAGAGCATGTCATGCAAAATGCCAGGCTGGATGAGTTGCAAGCAGGAATCAAGATTTCCAGGAGAAATATCAACAATTTTAGACATGCAGATGATACTACTCTAGTGGCCGAAAGCAAAGAGGAACTAAAAAGCCTCTTGATGAAGGTGAAGGAGGAGAGTAAAAAAACAGGCTTAAAACTCGGTATAAAAGCTAAGATCATGGCATCTGGTTCCATCACTTTATGCCAAATAGAAGGGGAAAGGGTGGAAAACAGTGACAGATTTCCTCTTCTTGGGCTCTAAGATCACTGCGGATGGTAACTGTAGCCATGAAATCAGAAGGTGATTGATTCTTGGCAGGAAAGTTATGACAAACCTAGAGAGTGTATTAAAAAGCAAAGACATCACTTTGCCAACAGAAGTCTGTATAGTCAAGTCTTTTCAGTAGCCATGTATGGATATGAGAGCTGGGCAATAAAGAAGGCAGAGCACTGAGGAATTGATGCTTTTGAACTGTGGTGCTGGAGAAGACTCTTGAGAGTTCTTTGGAAAGCAAGATCAAATCAGTCAATCTTTAAGGAAACCAACCTTGAATACTCTTTGGAATAACAGATGTTGAAGCTGAAGCTCTAATACTTTGGCCACCTGATGCAAACAGCTGACTGATTGGAAAATACCCTGATGCCAGGAAAGATTGAAGGCAGGTGGAGAAGAGGGTGATAGAGGAAGAGACAGTTGGATGGCATCACCGATTCAATGGATATGAACTTGGGCAAACTCCAGGAGATGATGAGGGACAGGAAAACCTGATATATTGCAGTCCTTGGGATTGCAAAGAGTTGGACAGGACTTAGCAACTGAACAACAAGACCACTACCCATCCCTGGGGTCCTAACCAGAACCAAGACCCCTTGGCTTGACTGGGGATATTCTTTTCCCATATTGGACCTGCAGTCAATAATGAGCCAATGCTGAGATTGAAACAGCACAAGCTTTACTCAACATTCAGATTATGGAGAAGTGGAAACTTAGTTTGGAAATCAACTTCTCAATACCATTTGCACTAAAACACTATGTGTATAGGAAGATCAAGGTAAAAGGGAGGGAACCAAATAAAGAGAGGAAGGAATATTCTTGAATTCATGACTTATCCAAGAACAGTGGTGTTGTTTGGATCTGGAATTGAGAGAACATTCTTTTTCAGCCCTTGTATGGGCTATTCAGGTTGTGTCATGGTAGTTGTTGACCATCGTGATGCTGGTGATTGTGCAATGAGATATAATGAGGTTCCAGATGTACTGGAAACCAGGTCTTTCCTTGTATTGGGCCTACCTGGTTCTAATCAGTTCTTGTTTTTCTTTTTGGAGCTTCCTCCTTTTGTGGTTGATGTTGAAACTCAGATAAGAGCAGTTGGTTTCCATCTGAGGGATGGGCAGGTGTATGATTCTGGGGCAACAGCCTGTAACACTCATCATATTGATATTTATTTATTCTTCTGGTTGGATCAAAGCATCTAAACTTTGGGGTGGGGGTGTGGTAGTCCATGAATATACACTTAGAAGTCTATGTATTTTTTATGATAATTTAAAAAAAATTTAAGTTCACTTTGATGATAATTAAAAAAAATTTAAGCATATTCTTCATCATCTGGATAATTAATTTGTAGCAGTGATATTCTACATTTTTTGTGCTCAAGTGTATATTTAATTATTCAAAAAGTCAGTTGTAATAAATTGTATTCACATTAAAAGATTTATATATAACATCATTGGTTATATAAAATGAAATTTGTTAGCTATAATTTGTTGGGTTTGTTTTTACTTAACATGTAAGTTTGATTTTGTATTTGTATAAGAACATAAGCAGAAATAGTTAATGTCATGTTTTATGCTTTTATTACGAACATTTAGTAACATTCTGAGAGACTTCATATAAATAAAAATGGATAGGTCTGCACTGAAAATTATAGGGTAATTTTCCTTTGAAAGGAGTTCATACATTACTAGAGTTGAGAAACCTTCATTCTGGTTCTATGTTGGTGATCTTTCAGGGATATAGTCCGTAGAATCCCTTTTCTTCATTACCTTTAAGTGGGTGATAACTATCATCTGTCAGCTTACAATTGTTCCTATTTTCACCCTCAGTAGCTGAAGAAGGGGAGGATCAGCCATATGTGATGGCAGAATATAATTTAGGAATACCCCAAGGGCTGAGAGTTTTTTAACCCCATTAACAATTATCTAAATGGCAATAAAAACATTCAAGCAATGTTAAGCACAGTAACCCTCTGGGCTATTTGCAGGTTGGGTTTTCAGTTTTTAAAATGGTCTATGTGTCCCTCAGGATGTTAGGAAAATGGAGGATATTGACAATTGTGCTTTAATGTCAGTGAAAATCAGAAACTGAAAACAAATGCTGTCTATTAGATAGAATACAATTTTTATGCATATTTAAGCGAAAATT
The DNA here is from genome assembly GCA_006408695.1 of Aepyceros melampus. Lineage (NCBI taxonomy): Eukaryota > Metazoa > Chordata > Mammalia > Artiodactyla > Bovidae > Aepyceros > Aepyceros melampus. The sequence goes on along the minus strand of SJXQ01006983.1, from coordinate 382,576 downwards.
TCAAGGGAATTCCAAGTTTGATGCTGGGCACTGCTTTAGGATGTATTAAGAGTCTTCCAGGCTCTGGCAATCTGTCTTCTCTGTCTGTAAGGGCTACTTTAGTGGAAAACTTTGGAAAGCCTTGTGTGTGGGAAGTCCTCCAAAGAGCTGAAAACCTGAAGCTATCCTCTCCCTACCAGAGTCTGAACATTTGCTTGGGAGATTGAGAAGTCTCTTTTGTGAGATCCCTTTGTGATAGCTTTGTGGACTCTTGAGTGTATTCTGGTATTCCCATCCACTCTGTCATGAGAGTGACTGTATTTTTCTTCGTTCAATTTATAGCAAAGTGCTTATTGCACATAAGGAGTAGAAAACATTTGCAATAGTTACTAGGTCCTCTCTGGGATTTTCTGTCTACAAGTTGTAAACCACCAAAACGGCTGAAGTTCCTTTCATCTGATAACCTCATTCTCATCATCTTCTGATCTCTGCCCACCAGTATATCAAGTCCACTCATTCATTCAACAGAGTTGCTGAATTCCTGAAATGCAAGGAGCCATCTGTAAGTAATTGGATTTTCTAAACATACTGTCACATAACCTGCTCTATTAATATGACATCTCCTTGCCTTTGGTTTCAATGCATTACCTATTTAATGAGGGTTCATTAGCCTTAATGTCTCTGTTTTAATCAGACTGAATCAATAAACCTCTACAGTCAGTTTGGAGCAGATCCTTTACCAATTTGTTGCCTGGTTAAATTAGCAGGCTGAATAACCAGATTTGGGCACAGAGATATGAGCCCATTTATCTTCTCAGTCTTCTCAAGCCCTTGTAAATTCATCTACCAAATAAATGAACATCTTGTGTCTATCAATTGCTTGACTTTGCCTATGAAAAGTGATTCTTAGTGCAGGTGGTGTAGTGTGGCAGGTATGAATTTAGGATCTGCATTGGTATGTGTGTTTATATATTTTGAAGTATATTCTAAAATTATCATGACCTGGGTTATTTCAGATCTTAATTCCTCCCCCAAATCTTAATACACAATTTATTTTTTTTCAAACAACAATAAAGGAAGGCAGAAGATTTCATGTTTTGAAAAGAAGGCATGGGTTTATGCAGAAAGCCAATAAAGGGCGTGTTGTAAAACACGCCCTTGGAATTTACAGAGAGGATGAGCTTTTGCCAGCTTTCTAGATCCGACCCAGCACCACACACAGTGGTAACACTCTACTTGTAATGCTACATTCCTGAGAATTCAGGATAACTGTGGCTTATTAGAAGGTCAGATTTCTAACAATCTCTGCATCTTAAGACCATAAAGAAGGCTGTGTACCGAAGAACTGATGGTTTTGAACTGTGGTATTTGAGAAGACTCTTGAGAGTACCTTGAATTGCAAGGAGATCCAACCAGTCCATCCTAAGGGAAATCAGTCCTGAATACTCATTGGAAGGACTAATGATGAAGTTCCAGTACTTTGGCCACATGATGTGAAGAGCTGACTCCCTGGAAAAGACCCTGATGCTGGGAAAGACAGAAAGAAGGAGGAGAAGGGAACGATAGAGGATGAGATGGTTGGATGGCATCATCAACTAAATGGACATGAGTTTGAATTGTCAGGAAGCATTTAACTGGAGGCTTCCTGTGTGCTGTTTTGGATCTGTCAGGAATTCTCTGTTCCTTATTAATTCCTGAATATTCAGGAATTTAGAGGAGAGGCAAGCTTATCCTGGGGGCTGAGGAATCCAGGCATTTCCCTCATTAGTTTTTCTATATGGTGTTAAGTACCCTCTTCCTTTTTATGAACCAAATGGTAAAAGTGATTATTTAAAACTCTCTCTCTTTAATAGGATCACCTATGTTTTGTAAGTCTGGAATTTTAATCTTTATCTTTGCTGAAAATAACTACAGTATATATGCCCACATCATGTTGATTAAAACACCTTTGCTCCATCAGAGCTTTGGTCCCTGTGTCTTGCTTTCTCTCTCTCTTTCTCAGGCTGATCCCCTGGAGTGCAGAGGTCCTCTGTGTTCACTTTCCTGCCCAGGCTTCTAAGACCCTTTTGAGAAGGCGCTTTGCGCCTTCACCCCATTGAGAGGGTGCCTGAGGCCTTCGTGAACAGAGCAAGCACTGTGCAGGGGCTTTATTGGCTTTCTGTGTAAACCAAGGAATATCAGCCTCTTTCTCTCTCCTTTACTTTCTTATTGGTTGACTCCAGACCACCAGGTTCTGGTCCATTAAAGGACTTCAACAAGCAATTGCCTGGAGATGGTGAAGGAAAGGGAAGCCTGGCATGCTGCAGTCTAAGAGGTCATAAAGAGTCAGACTTAGCAACTGAACAACAACAATAATATATTAAGAACAATGAAATGATAAAATAAACATAAGCCCTTAGCGACTTTCAGTTTGTATGTAGTAATGCTGGTTTAGAAAAATCATGTCTCCATTTTAGTTATGTATAGTCAAGTGGCTAAGTTTTGGTCCACAAAACTGTAACAGAAATGTTGTTTGGACTTTAAGAACAGTTCTGTAAAAAAAAGAGCATCATATCATCTGATTATTCCTCCCTTCCTTCTCTCTGCTGCTTGGAATATGGCTATAAGGGTTAGAATTCCAGAGCCCTTTTAGGGTATGACAAGTCACATAGAGCAGAGAAAAGACAGGCCTCTAACGGCATTGTGGAGTTCTTCTATCTGAGTTGCTTACTTCTGCACTCTCTTTATACAAGTGAATAACATTTGCATTTCAGCTACTACAGTTGGGTTTCTGTTACTCACAGCTGAACCTAACTTTAAATGATACGCTTTGCTAATTTGATTTCTCGGTAGCTTACAAGGACCAAATTAGAAGCAGGAAGGGCTGCTTCCAGTGCAAGTGAGGAAACAGAAAAATTATTATAGGCCAGGAAGCCAATTAATGGTGATGTGGCTGACGTCAATACAGGAAGAAGGCAGGAAAAAGTTGTGGGATATTTCATAAAGTTTTTTTTTTACTGAAGATAGTTGATATTTAAAAACTATCAGTTACTTTAAGATTTTATACTTTAGATACTTGATTTCCCTTATCACTCTTTTTGTCAACAGCATTGATGGAGCTAGCCATTATGTGAATGGGGACAGAAATAAAAAACAATGTAACTCTGCATTCAAGCCATTCACCATAGATCCTGGAAAGGTGAGATGCTGAGTGCTTCTTCCAGAATGTGGATGTGCATTTATTTTGTGTAAGTGGGTAGTTAAGACAGTTTATTAGTTCAGAGAATCCTTCTCTGGCTACCCATAGTTGTATAAGGTGCCTTGGTCAAGTGGGGAGATGGTGGCTGAGTGTGAAACAATAATCCAAGCTCCTGGTTTGGTTCTCTAACAAATGACACTGCCTAGCTTGTCCTAAACTCTCTTTAAATAACTACAATTTATTCCCCTCTTGAGTACCTTCTGACAAAGGGCCTCCTGTTCTCTTCCTTTCTGTCATTCCCAGTAATACCAGCAGAAGAAAGCTTCATCAGCAACGAAGGTCACAGTGTCAGACAAAGCTTATTGTCTGGGTTAGTGATTTTTATTCCAGGAAGAGAGCTCTTAAAATAACACTGAAACATCAAAAAGTAGAGCTGTGAATTATTCCTCCTCAAACATCCCACAATTTTATTTTGTAAACCCAACACAGTGAATAATTAATTTTTGAAATCTACAGGACACCTCAGTGACTGCCGATATTTGTGGGTAGAGATAATGACCTGAATGGAACATGAGCAGAGAGTTGATTTTAAGTAAGGAAATGGGGTCAGGGAGAGGTTAAGTGGCCTGCCTGGGGTCAGATAGCAAGCTGGTGACTCAACGTTGCAGCTCCTGGATCTGAGGCCTGCAAAGAAAACCAGAGCCCATTTCCTCTTGATAGTTAACTACTACATATCTGTGGTCTGTATAAGCTTTTAAGAGCCACATTCCTTTTGTGACTGCAGATCTGAGCTCCTGTGACTTTCACTGGAGTCTGAAAACACGTTCAAGGTCAGACTGTGGCATATAGAGGGCAGAACAGCACTCCATCTGCTACTGAAAATCATTGTGCAGTTCATAGGAGTTGTCATCTTTTTAGTGTCTTAGGGTCTACATTCAGTACATATTCCCAGTAACCAGTCTATAGAACAGAGGCTGATGTCTTGGAAATAAGGATGACCTGTGTTTATGGCGAGTTTGCTATGTGTCAGCTACTCCATGAAGAGTTTTACATGGATCATCTCATTTGATCCCCACCATGACCTTGTTGAGTTCTTTTTCACCAATGAGGTTGTTGAGGATTTTCAGGGATTAAGTGCTGAATCCACAGTGACTCTGTGAGAAGGCCACTCTGTGATATAAAATTTCTGTACAATCATATTGACATTTTCCTCTCAATCTATTTTATAGCCTATGTGTGGCTATAATTTTCACTGTAGCCTTAGGCAAATGTTCTGACTAAAAAAATTTTGAGATTTTAATAGTGCAGTTGGTTGTCCTCCCTCCAAACAGATCAAAGTTGTCTCTCTTCATTGGGTTTTGTTTGGAGATCTTAGTTGTAGTCTTCAGAAAATAACTTTTTCCAAGCTAAAAGGCTGAAAATCAAATATTGGAAAGTGGAGTGCTATTTGAAAGTTCATGGTGTATGGTGACCCTTTCCCAGTCTTGGATTTCTTCCAATACTCTTCATTTTCTGGAAAACATGACTTATTAAACTAGAAAAAGATAATAGAATGGACATCTATAAAACTTTTTGTTGCTTGAAAACTTTTCTCCTAGAAATGGACTTTTATGTAGGTTCACTGGAAAAGCATCTATTTATTTTGAAAGGGACACAATAATTGCAGAAGAATAAGAAAAGTACAACTTAAGTCTTAGAATCTTTATTGTTTTAGGTGGCAAAATGTCACCTTAGAAACCATAGGAAGACATTGTATACTGAGTTAAAAGTTTTAATAAAAAATGACTATATTAAATAATGTATTGGGAAAATTTCTGTGTGAGAGAAACAAGAGAGAGACTTCAAAGCATTGGTAGACTTCAGAGTACAGTTAACCTAACTCTTATCAAATCAATTACAAATGCAAGCGGGAAGGGACCAAGAGAAAAATGAAAAGAATGAGAGGGGCAGGTTGTAATTTTTCAAGGTATGAAATTTTGAGCTTTTTACAACAACAAACCTTATAAACTAACTAGAAACAATATAAAATGTTAAGGTGGAAACTGAGGGCCACACTGGCTAATGCATCCCACCACACCTGGCAGCAGAGCTCTACAGTACGCTACCTTTTTGGAGGTGTGAGCACATTTCTAAAAAGCTAAAACTATAATTTTAAAAGCTATTAAAATAACTTTTTAAAAGGTTGTAAAAGCAATGTTCATTCTCAAAACATAAAATAGAAAGTATAGATAAGCAAAAGGGAGGAAATAAGAGTTACTACAGTCCTATCATCTAGAATAGCCAATGTTAATACCTTGGGGTTTATCTTTGCAGATCCTCCGTAACTGTGTCCAAATAAGCATATATTTGGATCATTTTAATACATATTATTTAATAAAAAACTTCTTCCACTTCAAACCATGACTATAATGTTAATATCCATAAATGTTTTTATATGACATGATTTTCCACGGCTGTAGTTAGATATTTAAGATTGTTTTTGATATTTTGCTTCTATAAAAACCCTTGGATAAGTTTTCCTTTTAGGAAAACTTTGAACCATCTCCTAATTATCTTCTTAGGTTGAGTTATTATTTTTATAGTTTCTGGATTAAAGAGAATGCAGAATTGGAGATATAGCAAACAGTCTACAGTGCCCTCCAGAGAGCTTTACCAGCTTATGCCATGATTATTGGTATCTATAAGCCAAGGTTAGCTCAGAAAGTCTGAAGAATTATTTTTGGTGACAACTGTGACTGCACTGAAAATTGTGAATGTTAGAATGGCATTTCTTATATGATTAGCTTAGATTAAAATATTAATACATGATATGTATTATTATTAATACAGTTATTACCATTGAGATCTAAAACTTTTCAAAGGTCTAATGAATGTAAGGCAAATTCATTGATTGCAGGTCTTTCTATGTCAAGAGCATTAGGCAAGTTTAGATATCATTAAAATAAGATACCTGAAAAAATTTAGAAAAAAATTAGTATATGTGGAAAGCAGATGCTTTGTATTAATAACAGCTAAGGTATTGCCAGGAGAAATATCAATAACCTCAGATATGAAGATGACACCACCCTTATGGCAGAAAGTGAAGAGGAACTAAAAAGCCTTTTGATGAAAGTGAAAGTGGAGAGTGAAAAAGTTGGCTTAAAGCTCAACATTCAGAAAACGAAGATCATGGCATCTGGTCCCATCACTTCATGGGAAATAGATGGGGAAACAGCAGAGACAGTGTCAGACTTTATTTTGGGGGGCTCCAAAATCACTGCAGATGGTGACTGCAGCCATGAAATTAAAAGATGCTTACTCCTTGGAAGAAAAATTATGACCAATCTAGATAGCATATTCAAAAGCAGAGACATTACTTTGCCAACAAAGGTCCATCTAGTCAAGGCTATGGTTTTTCCAGTGGTCATGTATGGATGTGAGAATTGGATTTTGAAGAAAACTGAGTGCTGAAGAATTGATGCTTTTGAACTGTGGTGTTGGAGAAGACTCTTGAGAGTCCCTTGGACTGCAAGGAGATTCAACCAGTCCATTCTGAAGGAGATCAGCCCTGAGATTTCTTTGGAAGGAATGATGCTAAAGCTGAAACTCCAGTACTTTGGCCACCTCATGCGAAGAGTTGACTCATTGGAAAAGACTCTGATGACAGTGGTCATGTATGGATGTGAGAATTGGATTTTGAAGAAAACTGAGTGCTGAAGAATTGATGCTTTTGAACTGTGGTGTTGGAGAAGACTCTTGAGAGTCCCTTGGACTGCAAGGAGATTCAACCAGTCCATTCTGAAGGAGATCAGCCCTGAGATTTCTTTGGAAGGAATGATGCTAAAGCTGAAACTCCAGTACTTTGGCCACCTCATGCGAAGAGTTGACTCATTGGAAAAGACTCTGATGCTGGGAAGGATTGGAGGTGGGAGGAGAAGGGGACGACCGAGGATGAGATGGCTGGATGGCATCATGGACTCGATGGGTGTGAGTCTGAGTGAACTCCAGGAGTTGGTGATGGACAGGGAGGCCTGGCGTGCTGCAGTTCATGGGGTTGCAAAGAGTAGGACACGGATGAGCGACTGAACTGAACTGAACTGAAGGTTTACATTTAGAATGTTGAACCATGAGGATAAGATTAATATCTTTGAGAATATGTGGATTTTTTTTTTTTTTTTTAGCAAGGAAGCATATGTTTAAGAGAAAAAAATCCCTCACATAGTTTTAATAGTTATTAAAAATTTTTTAGTGGAGTTTTCTTTCTTAATGGTACTTGAATTATTTAACACTCTCCCTTTATGGAACTATCATATGATATATAGGGTTGTATTTTAATTGTGGAATTTGAATTTTAGCTCTTTTCTTTTAATGAGAGCAATAATTCTACATCATTAAAACATACATCTTTGTTTAAAATGGTGTTTAATTTTTTTTGACATTTTCCCCAGTCACCTCAGTGGACCAGAAAAATATACATAGTGAGGTAAGATTTTGTAGAGGTAATTCAAGGCTTCTTACAGATGAATGACTCACTTAGTCTTTCACCTATCCATTCATCCATTCATCCATCCACCCACTCACCCATTCATTCAATACATTTTTATTGAATACCTGCTTTGTACTAAGTCTAGTGCTAGGAGCTATGTCTTACAGAAGAAAAGGCATGAAATTAGCAACACTGACAACAAGAAAGTTTAGCAAGTTACAAGAGGAAATTTGTGTGGGTAAATATGAAATCAAAGAATTTAGTCATTTTTGTCTGTATTTCTGAAAGTTTTAGATAGGTTATCTTTTTGCAATATCACAACAGGCTATCCCCATTCATTCTTATTATTTGAGATTAGGTGGAACCAGATATTAATTAGTTGTTCAATCAACATATTTATCAAATATCTATTGTGAACCAGGTCCTGTTTAATCACTAGCAATAGAGGGATGAACAATGCACACCAGCTCTTCTCTTTTGGGAAATATTTGAACTACAACCTTCCCCTACCACCAACCTCCCCTGGGCTAAAACTCTGTATTTCCACTGCTTCACTGGATTGTTTTTAGTAATTACCTGTTTATCAGCCAGTCTCTTCACCAGACTGCTGATTCACTTAAGGGTATAGAACCTCTTTTAGGCTTCCTGCCCTGTTTTCAGCCCCTGGCATAGTCCCAACTAGAGTTGTTCTTTATATACTTATTGGATGAGTGAATATTCATTTACTATCCCTTCCGTTTACTTTTTTAGGATCCCTTCTGGCTCAGATGGTAAAAACAAAAGTCTTCCTGCAATGCAGGAGATCTGGGTTCAATCCCTGGGTCGGGAAGGTACCCACTTCCGTATTCTTGCCTGGAGAATTCCATGGACAGAGGAGTGTAGTGAGCTACAGCCCACGGGGTTGCAAAGAGTCAGACACGCCTGAGCGACTAATGCTTTCACTTTACTTTAGGGCTATGTTTACTATGTTTAAAACAATTGTGTATATCTCAAAACCACAAGAATCTTCTGTTTGACTTCAATTTAACTTTTCCAGGTTAAAGGGCTGCTATATCCCTCCACATACCCTATGCTAAACCACTCCTAGTTTTCCAAAGGGATCCTGTTCCTTTACTCTGACTTTCCTTTTGCCTAGAATAATAGTCTCTATTTTACTTCTCCACAGCTCTGTGAAGCCTTCCCTAACTGGACTAATTAGAAACTATTACTATTTACTCCTCTCTGCTGCCGTAGTGCACGGATTGAGCCACTTCAGAGTAATTTTCCCTTTCCCCCTGCCTCTTCCAATATCAACCAACAGCTCTTTGTTTAGTCTGTGTCTTGCCCCTTGAATGTAAGACCCTTTGAGTAAAGAGCTTGTCTCATTCATTTTGGGTACCCCTACAATGTCCAGAACAGTGCTTTGCGCACAGTAGGAGACCAGTAGATGCATATGGAATGAATGAATGAATTATATGTATATACTCTCCAAAGTGAATAGACTTTATGTATAGCTCAGTGGAAGAGGCTTAAAATGTGTACTTGGGATTAAAGATATTAGATAAAGGATAGTCCATCGGGAAGGACACAGGAATGATGTGCATGGACCAAAGAAGGCAAGACTAAGAGGTAGATTGAGAGACCAGAAGGTTTTGAGTGTTGGACTGAGGAACGTGGCCTTGGGCCTAGTGAAGGTGAGTCACATTTTTGGTTTTTGAATTGGATTTCAGATATCCAGATATTTGTGGCACCATCTCATGCTTCCTTCCATCTGTTTCTGTGTTCTTGACCAATGCATTCAGTAGGATGACTGTCATACTATAAAAGATTTTGGTGATAACTTTCATCCAATAGTAGCAGCTGTTATATTCAACTGGTGGGTATAGGAAAATAATATTTTTAAGGGTATGGGAAAATAATATTTCTAACAGTGCTTTACACTTGAATGATACTTTAAAACATGCAAACTGTTTTTCTAGTATATTTTTACCTGCACAACAAGTCTGAAAGATGCTGAAAGGGAAACTGAATCCAAGGTAGCATACATAGTATAATAGCAAAGTTAAGACTTCTGGGGCTACTGAAATCAAATCTAGTGTTTTTTCTCTATATTTCTCTTGCTTTTTCTATCATGAAGGTAGTTGGGAAAGACAAGGAATGGATGATGAGAGAGGAGTGGAAGAAAATGGGGAGGTGAAACTGTGATTTATTCATTCACTTAGTAACTAAATATCAAATGCTCTTCCTCTGCTCCCCACTCCCCACTTTGCCCATGTCTCAGTCCTCAAGGATACTCCAGGCAGGCAATGGAAAGAAGGAGGGATAAAGGCCTTGGGAGCACTCAGTGGGAAAATTAGTCTAGTTTTGAAAAATTAGGAAAGCTTTTTAGAGGAAGAGACATCAAGATTGAGAGTTAAGGAAGGCCAAGGAGAACTTAGGGGAAATGGGACTGGGTGTTGAGGATTGGGGGAAATGCTTCAAACTAAACATTGAAATTGCACCACTGATCTAGAGCAAAAAAAAATACACATCTAGAGGAGAAAGGTAATTTTTAGATTGTGAGCGAAAAAGGCACAGTTAGTATGGCATCTCTGTTTCCTGTGGTTGCTCTTTACCTGCCCCTCTTCCACTCCTGTGCTCTTATTAATTGTTTTCTCGATGTGGTAGGAGAAATAAGCATCTGGCCTGTTTGGTCCAAGGTCTACAGTGTTTTTGCATTGAAAGGCCCATGGGAGAGTAATTAACCGTGTATCCGACCTTATTTTATCAATGAATTTTCTCTTTCAGCCCCAGTGATGCTCGTGGTGATCATAATCTGAGCCCCTGTGGCTTGCACTTCCTGCATTCTCTGCAAGCTTAGATGCAAGGCTCAATTTATACTCAGCCAGTTGCAAGATGTAGTTGCTTCTCTGTGGAAGAGATTGGCATCATAACTCAGAGGACAGATAGAAAATATACACTGGGAAGAAAGGAATAGATGTGATGCTAGGTTACAGAGAGGAAAAGAAGAAAAATAATTTTGAAGACTGCATGATTACTTTTTTAGTGATTAAAAATATTTCTTCTTATAGTGCTTACAATGATTGATGTTTATAGAATCTATGTATATTCTCAGATTACTGTACTCTTTTTCTTCCCATTAAAAATTAATTCTCTGCTTTGATTAAGCTCTTAAATTTCATGTCTCATTAAAGTAATATAGCTGAAAGCTGAAGAAGCATAGCTGAAACTATGCTTGAACTATATTTTAAAAGAATTAAAAAAAAGTAAAACAAAATTACCTATTATGAATTCAAAAGTCAGTACATATTCCACAGCAGCTCTGAAAATCCGAATCTCTGTATATGAACTGAACATTGACTTTTAAAAAATGTATGAGTTGATTTAACCTATTTACAGACTGCCAGAAGGGCAAGAAAAAAGGTTTCTTCCGGAGTTGAGCTCAGAGAGTCTATTTTGCCAGAAAAAGAGAGCCAAACATATTAATATCGAAGTCCAGGCAACAGGAGGAATGAATTTGAAGGAGAGAAATTCATTGTTTTAGTCAGTCTGGCAAGTAGGAATGGAAAAGTCAGTGACCTCTTAGCAAATCCTCTCCTACACACCCTGATAAACAATATTAGCCCATTTGCAGGGCCCCTCATTTCCCTTTGTCCAGGGGTGTGAAGAACTCAGTTGTGTAGCAAAGTCTTCTTCATGAAGAAATGTATATGTCCTCACTATGTTCACACATTGGAACAAAGGTACTTCAGGCAGAATTACAAGGGCTCTGTTAGAAGTTCAAAAGTATAAAATTCAAGCTAAGCATATATTAATATACATGAAAGTAAAAAATGTTAGTCATTCAGCTGTGTCCAACTCTTTACAACCCCACGGATTGTAGCCTACCAGGCTCCTCTGTCCATGGAATTCTCTGGGCAAAATTACTGGAGTGAGTAGCCATTCCCTTCTCCAGGGGATCTTCATGACCCAGGGATTGAATCCAGGTCTCCTGCACTGCAGGCAGTTTCTTTACTGTCTGAGCCACCAGGGAAGCTCACGTGTAATAGAACTACCAAACTGTAATATTCATTTTCTTTCCTGGTTTATGAAAACTGAGCTTATTGCATTATCACAGCCCAAACAAATGAAGATTTTTTAACTAAATTCCACTGTGTGGGTGTAACTTAAAACTAGATTCTGTATAGTTCTCCCTCTGTATACATGGGGGATTGGTTCCAGGACACCAGTGGATACCCCAAACCACAGATTCTCAAGCCTTACATGGAATGACCAAGTGGAGTAGGCCTTGCAGGTCCATGAGTCCTACTCTGGGGATTCAACCAGCCTCGGATCAAAACTTGTGGATACGGAGTGTCATCTATAGGTAGGTAGGTAAAAGCACAAAAATGGTAGAACATTGACTGCTCGATTCTAGAGCATAATTTAGCAAGTTCCATATATTTTATATTGTTGGGTCAGAGCATCCAGAATCTCCAATCTCGGTTGGGAGAGTCATGGTCCATATATGTGGAGGAAAGACTAGGCTTGCAGATACACATAGCGTGTTTTTCTTTTTCATTATAGAACAAAAGAGTTAATTTTTTTCTTCTGCAAAATGCGGAAATATGACATACATTTCAGAAGTGACTGTTTGTGGTTGGGATATTTCTCCTGTAGAAATATTACTCCATGGGCTTCAAGGAGCTGAGTAGCACTGGGAAATCATGGGAAGGGGCAGGGAGCTTGCCTCCTCACCTAAGGAAGGTGAAATAAGTCAGCTTTCTGGCAACTTAGACAGCAGTATTATTTTCCTTTCTCCCTTCCTCTCCCTCCTTCTCATTCTTCCTTCTTTACCTTCCTTTTCTTTTTTCCTTCCTTCTCTTCCTCCTTCCTTCTTCTCCCTCCACCCCATCCCTTTCCTTCCCTCCCTCCCTCCCTTCCTCTTTCCTACTTCTAAGCACTTTTCCACACACTACTGATAGAGATATGACATAAAGATTAGACTAAACAGGGTATACATGTTGCAGCATTCTTTCAAAGTATGTTTCTTCTGAGGTTTGTAAATTAAATTCAAAGTAAATTCTTTAAGGTTAAACCTTGGCCCTTTCAAGGTATTGATTTTATGGTTTAGTGATGATTTGTGTTAAAACCGTATACAGTATTAAACTTCATACAGAACTGTAACTCTTTAGATGGAATGGGAAAATGTATATGTGGCTTTTAATCTTATCACTTCAAAGGACATTTGTGTTAGAAAATGGAAAATGTATGGGGCATTGACCAATTAGGTGAACTGGGGTTTTGAGGTTTTGGAAAAAGAAAAGAAGAACTCTTTATAAAAATTGGGAAAAGGATGCTGGGTATTATCCAAGAAGCTTTCATAATGGAACTATGCTCCTCAAATGGTTATCTTGGTGTGCTTTAATTTATGGTCTCTAATGGGTAGGAAATCTATAAGTAAGAACAAAGACTTATGAACCCACTAAGAAGGTTATGAATGGATCTTGACAAGGTAGCTTAAAAGGAGACATTATGGCATCAAGGGGATAAGAATTTATATTTTTTTCTTAGAATGCATAATTTCCCTCAAAATCATCAAGGTTATCATCAGATAATATTTCTTAAGCTCTTTTAAGAATCTTGCATCTTAACATTTATATAAAATCAAACACATAATCATACATAGTTAATGTTAAGTCACTTTACTGTTTTATGTTGTTAACGATCATTTCCCCAAAAGCCTTAACTCTAAATCTCTAAATACCAATCTCACAAGAAAGAATTCTGCAAATACCATTTTCCATACTGATAGAAATGGAAACTTTATATATATATGCACACACACATACATATGACAAAGTAGAAACTTGAAAATCCCTAGTATTGGAATATAAAATTTGCTGTAAATAGTTCAGGTCCACATTATGGAAAAATTAGGAAAAATCAGTGCAAACCCCCTCAGCAAACTATTGAAGATTGCTATACTCTAAAGAGAAAGATATTTGCAGAAAAATTATAAAGGTAAATCATACTTGAGAGAGAATAATTATGATCATGAAGTGGTCATACCAGCAATCCAGTGGGGGTTGAATTGGTTTATTTGGACTTATAAGAGAATGCTTTTCAGGGCACTGAAAGGAAGGAAGGAAGGAAGATAATGGGGCTGAGTTTGTAATCCCCTCAATGAGTTCTTAGAGAACCCCACAAAACTTTGAGGTGTGAGGGTTGATAGACAAAAGCAGAGTAAAAATCCTTGTCAAAAGTGTGGCCATTCTCTGCATTGAGACTTCATGAAGAAGTTGCTTGTTCTCAGCTGAAGCATAATATTTGCAATTGCTCCAGTCCTGAGTCTATATATACATATGTGTGTGGTGTATATATATATACATACATATATATTTCTTGGCACTAAATACCTTGAATAGAGTGAACACAACAAACCAGCCAGGGTGTACTATTTTCCTTGTTTTATAGTTTAGGAAACTGGGAGATGTAGACTCACTTTTTGGACTCACTCCTCAGCTAAATGTCAGTAAGAAAACAGAAGCTTTAGGGTAATGACTACAGGGCCATACAAAGTGAGAGGAATTAGAGCACCCTGACCCTGAGCTCTGCACAACTCAGACTTCAGGGGCAGTATGAGCTTTCACTTCTGCATTTCAGAATATTCTTTCTTCATCTTTGTTGGGGGAAGCTGGGAAAGTATCTCAGCTCCATTTTTTTCAGCCAGGGAAGTGGTCATGGGCAGGTTATGGATTTATACAATAGCAGAGCTATGCTTCAAATGGGGTTGTGCTAACACAGATCTCACTGTCTTCCCTCAAACAGATAAACTCCATCTCCTAGAGTAATGGAAGTAAAAACAAAAATAAACAAATGGGATCTAATTAAACTTAAAAGCTTCTGCGTAGCAAAGGAAATCATAAACCAGATGAAAAGACAGTCTATGTACTGGGAGAAAATATTTGAAAATAATGTTACTGGCAAGGGGTTCATTTGAAAATTATAAAACACCTCCTTATATGTAAAACAATTAACAACTCAATCAAAAAATAGACAGGAGACTTAAGTAGACATTTCTTCGAAGAAGACATACAGATGGCCAACAACCACATGGAAAGATGCTCAATATCTCAAATTACTAGAGAAATGCAAATAAAAACTACAGTGAGGTGTCATCTTACGCTAGTTAGAATGATCATCATTAAAAAGCCTACAAATAATAAATGCTAGAGAGGGTGTGAAGGAGATGGAACCTCCATACACTGTGAGAATGTAAATTGGTAAGCTGCTATGGAGCACAGTATGGAGTTTCTTTAAAAAACTAAAAATAGAGGTACCATGTGATCCTGCAATTCCACTCCTGGGCATATATCTAGAGAAAACTCTAATTGAAAAGATACATGCATCCCAGTTTTCATAGCAGCAGTATTTACAATAGCCGAGACATGGAAGCAACATAAATGTCCATCTACAGATGAGTGGATAAAGAAGATGTGGTACATATATGCAATAGACTATCACTCAGCCATAAAAAAGAATGAAATAGTGCTATTTGTTATAGCATGGATGGACCTAAAGACTATTACCTTTAGTGAAGTAAGTCAAAGAAAAATACGATGTCCCATATATGTGAAATCTAAAAAGTGATATACGTGAACTTATTTACAAAACAGAAATAGACTCATGGACATAGAAAACAAACTTATGGTTCCCAGAGGGAATAGCTAGTGGGGGTAGGGGGAGATAAATTAGGAGTTTGGAATTAACATACACATACTACTGTATATACAATAAATAAACAACAAAGACCTATGTATAGCACAGGGAACTATAATGTGTCTTGTAATGAACCTATCATGGAAAAGAATTTGAAAAAGGATATATATACATACATATATGTATATATATAAAAATGAGTCACTTTGCTGTTCACCTGAAACTCATCTAACATTGTAAACAAACTATACTTCAACAAGAAATTATTGAACAAAACGAGCTAATTTTCCCCAGTATCACACCTTCCTTTCAATATTTACTTTGTATACATTGACTGTACATTTTCAGAAGAACATGAATCATAGAGGTTAATGAAAATGACCATTTCTTTAGTGAATGGAGCTAACAGTTACTAGATGGTTTTTCTTTTTATATGGCTGATCTCTACATTTCTAAACATGAGAAGAGTAGTCTTAAATTAGTTCAGGCTGTTTTAGGAATGTGTTCTTTAAGAACTGTGTCTGAAGTGTTCTTGATTTGATCAGGTTAAAAATGCTTTAGTATTTTTGTTTTACTTTTCTGTAACTAAGAAAAGAAATGTGTTCTATATGTTGTATGAGTAAGCCTTTGTATAGCAATACCTATCACATGTAATCATATAAATACAGGCATTTTCTGGGCCTCAAAAAAAAGAAACCCAGACAACCCCCAAAGAATGCCAAGTAGGGAGGCCAGGATCTGAGGATCAGACTGAGGGAGGGTTACGGACCAGGTGTCCAGACAACATGCAGAAGGTCTTTAGATAAGCATTTCTTACTCATTTGGATTCTGTATATACACACAAACACACACACAAGGCTACAAATTACTGTAGGGTAATTAATTTTCTTGAAAGAGCAACAGGCCCCCTCAACATGAAGATAAATATTTCATTTAACATAGTTAATGTAGCCAGGTGTGGGAAATTTCAAACTTCTGAAGAATATATCCCAGAGTTCTTAGTCTTATGCAGGCATACAAACTAATAGAAATCAGAGTGCCTCGGCCTTTTTCTAGGCTCTTTCTCTTGGAGGATATTTGCTCCCTTCATTGGGTCTATTTAACCTGCATCTTTCTGGCTCAGAGTCCCTTTGAAGGCTCTAAGAGTGGTCCAAAGTCAGGAGTGTTAAGATTTCTTCATGATGTCATTAATAAGGCAGCACTGACCTCAGAACTTAGTTCATCTTGAACAGCTTGTCATTGAGGAGAGAAAATGTCATTTTCTGTTGGTAAGGAGAGAACAGAATGGGGGCAGAGAGAGGGAGAGAGTTAGTATCTGGCTTCCTGACAGCTGGATCCTTGCGAGAAGTGTCAGATGACTCTTGTCCTGGCCAAATAGAAGTTCCCCAGTTGTTTTGGAGTCTTCAAAATGCTAATAAAAATACTTAAACATTTTCATTTGTATTGGCTGGGGCTTGTATTAGTTAAAGTACTGGCAGCTGCTATAATAGATAAAATTTGAAATTTCCATGGCTTAACACAATGGAAGTGTCTCAGGAAGTCCAAGACAGTGAGGAGGTACCTTCTCAGAGGTAAGGGTCATGGGAAGGAGAGGGAGAATGTGGTGTTCTGGTCCACACAGTTATTCAGGGATCCACGGTGATGGAGAATCTGCCATTTCAACATGTGGTATGCAAGGTGGCCTTCAGTGTCAACACTTACTCTACCCACACAGGAAGAAGAAAAAGAAATGAAGAGGAAGGAAAAAAGCAGAAGAAAGAAAGAAGAAGAAATAAAGAAGAAAGAACACGCCTATTTCTTAATTGCTTAGGTATGAAAATGACACAAATCACTGTCGTTCACATTCTGTAAATGAGAGCTTGTTACGTGAACACACAAAAGTGGCAGGACGCTTGGAGTCCAGGCTGGTAACATCTCCCAGAAACACATTTGTACTTTGGAAGGAGAACACAGATGGGGAGTTTCCATGTATTGATACAGCACTCTTTAATGCAAGCAACAGAAACTAACTGATGATGTTTTATAAGAAGATAAATTTGTTAGGAGGATATTCAGTTCAGTTCAGTCGCTCAGTCGTGTCCGACTCTTTGTGACCACATGAATTGCAGCACACCAGGCCTCCCTGTCCATCACCAATTCCCGGAGTCTACCCAAACCCATGTCCATTGAGTTGGTGATGCCATTCAGCCATCTCATCCTCTGTCTGCCCCTTTTCCTCCTGCCCTCAATCCCTCCCAGCATTAGGGTCTTTTGCAATGAGTCAACTCTTCGCATGAGGTGGCCAAAGTACTGGAGTTTCAGCTTCAACATCAGTCCTTCCAATGAACACCCAGGACTGATCTCCTTTAGGATGGACTGGTTAGATCTCCTTGCTGTCCAAGGGACTCTCAAGAGTCTTCTCCAACACCACAGTTCAAAAGCATCAATTCTTCGGTGCTCAGCTTTCTTGACAGTCTAACTCTCACATCCATACATGACCACTGGAAAAATCATAGCCTTGACTAGACAGACTTTTGTTGACAAAGTAATGTCTCTGCTTTTTAATATGCTATCTAGGTTGGTCATAACTTTCCTTCCAAGGAGTAAGCGTCTTTTAATTTCATGGCTGCAGTCACCATCTGCAGTGATTGTGGAGCCCCCCAAAATAAAGTCTGACACTGTTTCTACTGTTTCCCCATCTATTTCCCATGAAGTGATGGGACCAGATGCCATGATCTTCGTTTTCTGAATATTGAGCTTGAGCCAACTTTTTCACTCTCCTCTTTTCACTTTCATCAAGAGGCTTTTTATTTCCTCTTCACTTTCTGCCACAAGGGTGGTGTCATCTGCATATCTGAGGAGGATATTAAGCAGCTCAAAAACCAAGAGGAACACTTTTGGGGTAAAATCATAGAAACTATCTGAAGGTTTTATCAAGATGAGGCTGCCAAAATAAAGAAGCAAACCTCTTTTTAAAATCTTCTTGTTCAGTGTTCAAATTCTCAGGAGGAGTATGTGACTGGCTTAGCTTGGGTCTTTTTCTGGCTCCTCAGACTGTGTCCAGAGGTAACTACTCAGAAGGAAAGGATATTCAGTAACAAAAAGAAATGGAATGAATGAACAGCTGCAACAACAAGCATTCACTCACAATCTTTCACAGCCGATGCCAACTTTCAGGTAAGAAGGAAAATAAAACTAATTTTCACCTCATGAAGATTATTGTTTATGAAGTATAAAGGAGAGCAGATTGGAAATTGTAAAACTGTAAATGAGAGCTTGTTACGTGAACACACAAAAGTGGCAGGACGCTTGGAGTCCAGGCTGGTAACATCTCCCAGAAACACATTTGTACTTTGGAAGGAGAACACAGATGGGGAGTTTCCATGTATTGATACAGCACTCTTTAATGCAAGCAACAGAAACTAACTGATGATGTTTTATAAGAAGATAAATTTGTTAGGAGGATATTCAGTTCAGTTCAGTCGCTCAGTCGTGTCCGACTCTTTGTGACCACATGAATTGCAGCACACCAGGCCTCCCTGTCCATCACCAATTCCCGGAGTCTACCCAAACCCATGTCCATTGAGTTGGTGATGCCATTCAGCCATCTCATCCTCTGTCTGCCCCTTTTCCTCCTGCCCTCAATCCCTCCCAGCATTAGGGTCTTTTGCAATGAGTCAACTCTTCGCATGAGGTGGCCAAAGTACTGGAGTTTCAGCTTCAACATCAGTCCTTCCAATGAACACCCAGGACTGATCTCCTTTAGGATGGACTGGTTAGATCTCCTTGCTGTCCAAGGGACTCTCAAGAGTCTTCTCCAACACCACAGTTCAAAAGCATCAATTCTTCGGTGCTCAGCTTTCTTGACAGTCTAACTCTCACATCCATACATGACCACTGGAAAAATCATAGCCTTGACTAGACAGACTTTTGTTGACAAAGTAATGTCTCTGCTTTTTAATATGCTATCTAGGTTGGTCATAACTTTCCTTCCAAGGAGTAAGCGTCTTTTAATTTCATGGCTGCAGTCACCATCTGCAGTGATTGTGGAGCCCCCCAAAATAAAGTCTGACACTGTTTCTACTGTTTCCCCATCTATTTCCCATGAAGTGATGGGACCAGATGCCATGATCTTCGTTTTCTGAATATTGAGCTTGAAGCCAACTTTTTCACTCTCCTCTTTTCACTTTCATCAAGAGGCTTTTTATTTCCTCTTCACTTTCTGCCACAAGGGTGGTGTCATCTGCATATCTGAGGAGGATATTAAGCAGCTCAAAAACCAAGAGGAACACTTTTGGGGTAAAATCATAGAAACTATCTGAAGGTTTTATCAAGATGAGGCTGCCAAAATAAAGAAGCAAACCTCTTTTTAAAATCTTCTTGTTCAGTGTTCAAATTCTCAGGAGGAGTATGTGACTGGCTTAGCTTGGGTCTTTTTCTGGCTCCTCAGACTGTGTCCAGAGGTAACTACTCAGAAGGAAAGGATATTCAGTAACAAAAAGAAATGGAATGAATGAACAGCTGCAACAACAAGCATTCACTCACAATCTTTCACAGCCGATGCCAACTTTCAGGTAAGAAGGAAAATAAAACTAATTTTCACCTCATGAAGATTATTGTTTATGAAGTATAAAGGAGAGCAGATTGGAAATTGTAAAGTCTTTGAAAGCATGACAGACCTCTGCAGAATCAGACAATGTAATAACTGCTTTTATAATTGGTACCATATATTCATTTTTGTATTGCTGTTCTTCAAAGATAACATGTATCATTATCATTGAGCAGGGGCACTCCACCCATGAAGCACCTCTTTCCACAGTTATCTGGGTGCCGTCATAATATTGTTTTTGATGCCTTTTCCTTTCAAGAGAGAAATGCAAAAAGCCACATCTTTACCCATCATCAGATAGAGGGAGTAGAGACCATACATACTGGGTACTTTAAAGAGACTGAGAAGAAGTAGTGTGCTAGGACTCTGAGTTGAGAGAGTTGGAAACCCAACTTAAAACAGTTTGGACAAAAAAGGAATTGTGAAGTCCAAGAACTTACAGTGTGGGTAGATCCAGGGATTCACATGATGTTATGAAAAATTAATCTATTTTCTCCCTCTATCTCTTGGTTTTGCTTTCTCTGTGTTGTTTTCATTCTTAGAAGTCTCTTATCAGTTGGTAACAAATACAGCCTCAGGTAGGTCCTCAGGAGGAAGAGCCACAGAAAGATGTAGTCTCTTTTTTTGCTGTTGTTGTTAGTTACCAGAGCGAAGTCAGAAAAAGGACTCTCATTGTCCTTACCTGGGTCGCAGGCCATTGCTGATTTCATGATTTAGGGTGCTTGTTAGTCCAGCCTGTGTCCTTGTTCACCTCTGGGGTGAGAGAGTAGGAGAGTGTAGTAGTGCCATATCTGGATGGAGAAAATGCTGAGGCGACAAGTGTCCATGTCACATAATCGGAGCAAAACTAGCAAAACCCCTAAGCTAACTGGCTTAAAACAACAGACTCTTATTATTTCTCCTGACTTTGTGGGTCAGCTGGGAGATTCTTTAGCTTTGGACTGACTCTGCTGATTTTGGATACAGCTGGTGGCTCAGCTGGGCTCGATGGCCTGGCCTGGTCTCATTCACATTCCTGGCAATTGGCAGGCTGGTTATATAGCGGGGTGTGATTCCGCTGGCTGCACACCTCTGCCCTCCTTGCTCTCACATCCTCCAGCATCCTATCCCAGGCTTCTTCACCTAGTGGTCTCAGGGTTCCAGAGGCTAGTAAGAGAGATGGCAATCACTAATGCAGAAGCACTCGCTAAGCCTCTGCTTGTGCCATGCGGCCAAAGCAAGCTGCATGACCACGTCTAGATTCAATGTCTGGAAAGGTAAACTTCACCTTGATGTGAGGGCTGCACAGTCACATTTCAGAGGTGCATGCCCAGAGGGATGGGAAGAGTCTGGGGCATCTGTGCAATCTACCACAGTGCGCCGTTCTCTTCACCTTCTCCTCATAGGTAGCTTTGCTTGTCTAATTGACTTCATATATCCAATGCTCACTGCAACTCAACTATGGTTTCCTTATCTCTTAGTTCAAAAATGTGTTTGTGCGCGTGCATGTGTGTGTGTGTGTGTGAGAGAGAGAGAGAGAGAGAGAGAGAGAGAGAGAACCAGAGAGAGGTTGAGAGAGAAGAAACAAGTGCACAGAGAATTAGGTACAGTGGACCCAAGCAGCTCCTGTTGGGGGCAGTAGGGTCACGCTATAAAGTGGGGCAGTGCCTTTCATAGGACATGGATGGAGTCAGTTAAATTAGAAAATTAGAAGAGGATAGACCTGGCAGACAAAGTGACTGATGACTGGAATTGAACATAAACAGGACTGAATCCAAAGTCTTTTCTCCTAAGCCCTAGGCTTCTGTTGTGGACTGTTATGCAATTGTTACTATGTGAACGCACCTTAATATAGTGCTCTGCACAGGAAAGAAACTAAATAAATCCCAACTAGACTCTCTGCTCCTTACGGTGAAGTATTATGTTTACATATGCTGAGGCAGAGTAGGAGCTCACAGATTCTTGCTGGAGGCAACTGAATGGAGAGAGGGGCTAAGAAGAAATCATGAAGCAAGCATAAACAAAGTTTAGTGAAGTCCTGATTACCAACAGTGTTTGTTTGATTCTCTGGAGAAAGCCAAAGCCAACATAATAAAAGACATTTTTAGGAGAAGATAGTGTATTTAATGGCAGTTCAGAATATCATATTCCTCAGATTATTAGGTAAATAAAAGCCAGGAGAGATAAAGTAGGACAGTCTAGGGAATTATGTGAGGAATATGCAAACTATATAAATCTTAGAAAGTGGAACAAACTGTGAGAATTAAAATCCTATTTGACTTAATTCCAAGATAAAACATTTTTACTTTTTTTTAAGTTGAAGTTTTGCTTTTTATTTGGTATCAGAAAAAGTTAATATTAAAATTAGACATAAACTGGGCCTTGAATAAATGTCCCTTCATCTGTAAGTGGCACATGGATTGAGACAGAAGTCAGACACAAGAAAAAAAAATGTCTTTCTTGATGGAGTATTTGGGTAAAAAATGATGATATTCTAGAATGAGAAAATAATGCCTTTAGGACATTTTCCCTGCTTGTCCTAAAGTAGCTCCTTAGTACAACTCTTCTTTTTCAAATTAGAAATGCTGAATTTGCATATTTCATTTCTTAAGAGTTCATGGTGATGGGAAAAGAAAAGTGAGTGAGGAGGAGAATATGAAAAATATAGTTGGCTCTCTGTATCCTTGGGTATGGTATCCTCAAATTTAACCAACCTGGATTGGAAATACTCGGGACAAGGATTTTTGGGAAGTTCCAAAAAGTGAAGCTTGAATTTGCTGTGCAGAGGCAGCAATTTATATAAGCATTTACATTGTTTGCAACTATTTACATGGAACTTACATTGTATTTAAAACTATTTACATAGCACTTACATTATATTAGGCATTGTAAGTAATCCAAAGATGTTTTAAAGTATATGGAAGGATGTGTGTAGGTTATATGCAAATCCTATGCCATTTTATATAAGGGACTTACTATCCTAATACCCCACAGATCTGAGGAATGATTATATAGATAATTGGTAACAACAGACACTTTCTAAGCCTCATTACTTTATTTCATCCACTAATTTTAATATCTGCCTCCATTCCATCTGATTTTACACAGAATTACAGAAATAGCTCATAAACATTGCTTTGATTTTTAGTTCTTCTTTTCAAGCTGATGTATTTTTTTTAAAGGTACAAAAGACACAAAAGCAGCTTGCCAGAAAGAAGGCCAAACAAGGATGTGAAAATTTTACATTATCTAAGAGTGGCCTTTGTTAGATGTGAACTGGTTTACTGGGGATAGGTCAGTAATGGTAATTGTATTCCTGAACTCAGCCCTGGATGACTGATAGGATGGACACCAAATCAGCTGGAGAAGGGTGGAGGAATGGCACTGACAAGGAAAAACTCTGTAATAAATAGTGATAAAAACCAATTGAGCAAATCGGGTTCTTAAGATGTCAATACTAAGGCTGGTAAATAAATCAAGATGATAACAGCAGTCACACTTTATCTGTTTATTGGGTGCTACCAAATGGTATTAGGGGCCAAAGTAGGGACACATCCCCACCCTTCACCATGGTTAAGCCTCTAAAATTAGCCCTATGGAGTAGGTCTAACTCCACACGCTGTGCATACAATTCCAGTCCTGAGAAAGACTTGCCCCCTCCCAGCTGAGATAAACCTCTGCCCAATACCTGGATTCCATGAGCCTTAAGGCAAGTATTGTTTATATCCATCAATAACAACTGGGGATATTCAGGACTGAACCTTGTCACAAAGAATGTGATTGGCAGGCTGTGGGGATCTCTGTGAGACCAGAGGTATTAGGAGAAAAAGGAAGATTCTGTAACCAAAGTCTTTGATATCATTTGGAAAATATGGTCCTAACTTAAAAGTGAAGTTGCTTTACTTTTAACGTTGCTTTGCCAAGTCAGTTCCTTTGAGAAGACAGTATTACATGCTATTCTTTTTATTGTAACTTGTCTATACGTTATGAATGACCATATTAAGGTAAACTAGATCTTGATAATTCTGAGAGCAGACTGACAACAGCTTGGCATTCACAACCTCCAAGGCACTTATTATGTGATTAACAAGGTACTGGAACAACAGACTGGTTGCAAGTAGGAAAAGGAGTACATCAAGGATGAATATTGTCATCCTGCTTATTTAACTTATATGCAGAGTGCATCATGAGAAACGCTGGGCAGGAGGAAGCACAAGCTGGAATCAAGATTGTCGGGAGAATTATCAATAACCTCAGATATGCAGATGACACCACCCTTATGGCAGAGAGTGAAGAGGAACTAAAAAGCCTCTTGATGAAAGTGAAAGAGGAGAGTGAAAAAGTTGGCTTAAAGCTCAACATTCAGAAAGCGAAGATCATGGCATCTGGTCCCATCACTTCATGGAAAATAGGTGGGGAAACAGTGTAAACAGTGGCTGACTTTATTTTATTGGGTTCCCAAATCACTGCAGATGGTGATTGCAGCCATGAAATTAAAAGATGCTTACTCCTTGGAAGGAAAGTTATGACCAACCTAGAAAGCATATTAGAAAGCAGAGACATTACTTTGTCAACAAAGGTCCATCTAATCAAGGCTATGGTTTTTCTAGTGGTCATGTATGGATGTGAGAGTTGGACTATAAAGCTGAGTGCCAAAGAATTGATGCTTTGAACTGTGGTGTTGGAGAAGACTCTTGAGAGTCCCTGGACAGCAAGGAGATCCAACCAGTCCATCTAAAGGAGATCAGTCCTGGGTGTTCATTGGAAGGACTGATGTTGAAGCTGAAACTCCAATACTTTGGCCACCTGATGCAAAGAGCTGACTCATTTGAAATGACCTTGATGTTGGGAAAGATTGAGGGCAGGAGGAGAAGGGGATGACAGAGGATGAGATGGTTAGATGGCATCATTGACTCAATGGACATGAGTTTAGGTTAACTCCAGGAGTTGGTGATGGACAGAGAGGCCTGGCGTGCTGAGGTTCATGGGATCGCAAAGAGTCAGACACGACTGAGTGACTGAACTGAACTGAACTGGGCTTTATAATATATAATGAAAGAAACTCTTGTCATTTTACTGAAGTTGGATTTTTCTAGGAAATAATAAAAGACCTAATAAAATACAAACGTATGTGACATGCGTTGTATATGTAATAAAGCTTCTGCAGAGAGAATGTATATGGGCTGAAATAGTGAGGAAGATTTTTGGAGAAGTTAGATTCTGGGTTGGGCCTTAAAGGAGAAACAGAGACTATACAGGCAGAATGGGCTTCCCTGGTAGCTCAGATGATGAAGAATCTGCCTGCAGTGTGGGAGATCTGGGTTTGATCCTTGGGTTGGGAAGATCCCCTGGAGAAAGAAATGGCTGGAGAATTCCATGGACAGAGGAGCCCAGTAGGCTACAGACTATGAGGTCCCGAAAAGTCAGACATGACTGAAACTAGCACTTTCATTTTCTTGCTGTGTTGTATTACAGAACACATATATCTATGATTTGGGCTTCCCTGGTAGCTCAGCTGGTAAAGAATCTGCCTGCAATATGGGAGACCTGGGTTTGATCCCTGGGTTGGGAAGATCCTGTGGAGGAAGGAATGGCTACCTACTCCAGTATTCTGCCCTGGAGAATTTCATGGACTGTATAGTCCATGGCTTCGCAGAGTTGGACACGACTGAGAGACTTTCACTATGAAGGCAGAAGGGCTTCTCAGGTGGCACCAATGGTAAAGAACTGCCTGCCAGTGTAGGAGATGTGAGAGACATGGGTTTAATCCCTGGATTGGGAAGATCTCCTGGAGTAGGAAATGGCAACCCACTTCAGTATTCTTGCCTGGAAAATTCCACGGGCTGAGGAACCTGGCTACAGTCCATGGAGTTGCAAAGAGTCAGACATGACAGAGTGACTGAGCACACGATTGAGCAGATAGGCAGAGAGAAGAGTAAAGAACACCGAGAGTGAGACTATGGGATCCAGAAGTTTCCTCCTGTCTGGTGGGACCAAGGTCATTTCCATTTTCAAATGTTGACTTGTTTGAAGGATTGTATGAGTTTAGGGAAGCCTGAGGCTTGGTCCTGCAATGGCAAATAGATGCCACACATATTTCTCAGCAGGTTGTTTGGTATACTCACTGCCAATGTTTTAAAATGAGAGTTGAAATTTATTTGTTGACTTCTTTGGATACTTTCTCCAAGACCACAGCTGTAGAGATTTATGTGTGTGGGCAACATAAGCCAACTCCTCTCTTTTTGTAAAAGATCCGTCCCCTTGCTCTTTAGTTCTTTTCTTTCTCTACTCTTATTAAGGAAAATAATGAGAAATAAATCTAGCTTTAAATAACCACCTAGGTTGTGCTGCTGCTGCTGCTGCTAAGTTGCTTCAGTCATGCCTGACTCTGTGCGACCCCATAGATGGCAGCCCATCAGGCTCTTCTGTCCATGGGATTCTCCAGGCAAGAATACTGGAGTGGGTTGCTGTTTCCTTCTCCAATGCATGCATGCATGCTAAGTCGCTTCAGTTGTGTCCAACTCTGTGTGACCCTATGGACAGCAGCCCACCAGGCCCCTTTGTCCATGGGATTCTCTAGGCAAGGATACTGGAGTGGGTTGCCATTTCCTCTCCATAGGTTGTGCTAAGTAATACATAATCTCTATTTTAATCCTCTGAAGCATCTTAAAGTTAAAATCTGCACTGTTGGTGGGCCAATGTGTTCCAATCTTGTACACATTTTTCATAAGCAGGACCATATATCCCACGAAACTGGCTTGCAACATCGAGACCAAGAGCTAGACCAACAGCTAGACCAAGAGCTAGCTGATGTGGAGGATTCCTGACCCAGCTATCTAAATTTATGCAGGATATTCCATCACAAAGTTAAAACCTTGCATTTTTTTTCCTTCTGGATTCCCTGAACGAGCCCTCTAGAAAAGTGTTCTCTGTTCTCAAGTTATTCAATATTAACAAAATGTTTAAAGAATGCTTACAAAACACTTTTAGCTACTAATAGCTGTTGAGCTTTTGGAGGAACTTGACATGATACAAATCTGTATACTATGCTCTGCTGATAACTGGCTTCCAGAGGTAACTTGAATTATTAGATTCATTAAAATTTGGACCAAATTTTATTGAAAAAAATTGATTTTATTTGGTTTTATTTATATTGTCATCTGTCTAGGAGAACATAAGGTAGAAAAATAACATTAGAACAAGTTATAAATACTGTAGAACAATTTTCAGAGTTAGCCAGGGTTTAAACCCAAGCCAACTATTACTCCCTTGAAGTTCTTTAAAAGCAAATATGAAAAGACAAGATAATTTCAGTTTGTAAATTATGAGTGTCAAGCTACACTTAACCTTTGGCTGTTACAAGTTTCTGTCATCAGATACATAGCTTTTAAATCAAACTGTTGATGTTTTTAGTTGATCCAATAACCCCAATGAAACATTTCTTTCAATGTTGTCCTTTCTCTCTCAAACCGGGTCTTCTGAGGGCTGTTTTCTGAGAGCAGATGCTGCACTTCACTCTTCTTTGAATCTCCTGTAACACCTGGCCCAGTGCCTGGCACCATGAAATAGACAAGGAATTAAATGTGTTTTAAATACTGTTTCCTGCCACAAAATCCTCCTTACATTTCATCACATGTCATAAATTTGAGTGGAATATAATAGACTCTATATGTATAAGGAATCTAGGCACCTGAGAATATTGTTTCTAGGTAATACATGAGATCAGAACCTTAAAGGAAACTAATTTATATTAGAAAACTTTAATTACTTTTCTTACTGCATATATGCCAATCATCTCTAAGCCAAATCAGCATAATAAACATGACTGAACAGGTAAGACATAAATGGACTTATTGACATTGATTAAGGTCTGGATTCAAATTCTTGACTACGTTTTCACCTTCAATAGTATGTATAATGGTTCTGGAAGACTTATGTCTAGTAGAGAGACATAAATGATTAGTGGTTTATCGGAAGGAAAGTTATGACCAACCTAGATAGCATATTCAAAAGCAGAGACATTACTTTGCCAACAAAGGTCCGTCTGGTTAAGGCTATGGTTTTTCCAGCAGTCATGTATGGATGTGAGAGTTGGACTGTGAAGAAAGCTGAGCGCCAAAGAATTGATGTTTTTGAACTGTGGTGTTGGAGAAGACTCTTGAGAATACCTTGGACTGCAAGGAGGTTCAACCAGTCCATCCTAAAGGAGATCAGGGGTGTTCATGGGAAGGACTAATGCTAAAGCTGAAGCTCCAGTACCTTGGCCACCTGATGCAAAGAGTTGACTCATTGGAAAAGACCCTGATCCTGGGAGGGATTGGGGGCAGGAGGAGAAGGGGCTGACAGAGAATGAGATGGCTGGATGACATCACCAACTCTATGGACTCCGGGAGTTGGTGATGGACAGGGAGGCCTGGTGTTGCTGCAATTCATGGGGTCCGAAAGAGTCGGACACAACTGAGCGACTGAACTGAACTGAACTAACAGTTTTCTTAAACAAAGTTCGATTAGTGTGTAAATGATCAACATTTTTGAAGTTAAAGCCTTCAAAAAATAAAAATCGAAGAGCTAGTATTACCTTGATGTGATTGGCAAATACTTAGAATTCCCAGTGTCTCTTGTTTCAATGTCAAAATTAATTCCTAAGCATTAACTCAACAAATATTTATTGTGTACCTATTATTTACTTGGAATTGTTTTGGCCTCTTGCAATGAAATGTTTAAAAATGTCTTAAGAAGCTTTTATTTTGATGGGCTGCAGATAAACTATAAAAATTAAACAATTTCAGATAGGGTCTAAAAACAGTAAAACAGGATACTGTGATAGAGTGAACTGGTATGTAGGGGACTCCTGTAACAGGTGTGGTTAAGGTAGGTCTTCTACTGGAAGAGGTAACATCTGAGACAAAATATTGTTGCCAGTGGTCATGTAATTATTTTGAGAAAGAGTATTATGGGTAAGGAACAGCAAGTAAAAGAGATGAAATATTTTCAGTGAGTTCAAGAAACAAAAACAAGGTTAGTATGACTGGGTGAGATGGGGCAATGGAGTGAGGAGGCAGGGGATTGTGAGATATGAATGTGAAATACTAATCTCAGAGAATGGGAAATTACTAAGTGAATATGAGAGGACTGTGGGCTTCCCTGGTAACTGAACTGGTAAGGAATCCGCCTTCAATGCAGGAGACCCTGGTTAGATTCCTGGGTTGGAAAATCCTCTGGAGAAGTGATAGGTTACCCACTCCAGTACTTTTGGGCTTCTCTGGTGGCTCAAATGGTAAAGAATCTCCCTTCAATGTGAGAGAACTGGGTTCAGTCCCTGTGTTGGGAAGACCTCCTGGAGGATGGCATGGCAACCTACTCCAATATTCTTGCCTGGAGAATCCCCATGGACCGAAGAGCTTGGAGGGGTATAGTCCATGGGATTGCAAAGAGTCAGACATGATTGAGTGACTAAGCACAGCATATGAGGGGATTGCAGGTAGTATTGAGGACTCATTTAAAATTTGTAGTCATCACAGACAGAGAGAACAGACTTATGGTTGCCAAGTGGGAAGGAAGGGGATGCAATGGATTGGGAGTTTGGGAGGAGCAGATGTGAACTGTCATACACAGATTGGATAAACAACATTCCTATTTCCGGAACTCCATCTTTACCCTTAGAAGTTTCTGCATTGATCAAAGAACTGAGTATTTCCTTTTAGCTGTCAGGTTATCCTCTTGGGTATCAGGTTCAACTTAATTCAGTTATTTAACCACATTTAATTTGTGTCTACTAGATGTCAGGCATGGTATTAGGTGCCAAGGATAAAATGAGAATGAGATACAGGCTCCATCTCCTTGCTGCTCCAAGAAGGACTTTTTGTAGTCTACATGTTTGGAAAATGTGAAAGTATATTTGGCAATAGGTAATTATGGCACAATATAGTAACTACTATGATACTAAACTATAGTTACTTAGGAGGGCCATTTAACGCAGTATTAGGCTAAGGAAAGTCTTCATGGAAGGGATAGTACCTGTTTACTTTCTTTGCCTGTTATCCTTAAAATGCTTTTATCCTTGTTCCTACATAATTAAACATATGCATTGTATTAATTCATATGATGACTTTACAACTTTATTCTTCTGTTTATTAAATGTATATTCTATACATTCAGAAACTCTTGGGGATCTAGCCTTTCTCTTTCTTCAGAAAAATGTAAAATTGGGTGCTAACTTCCCAGGTGGCCCTAGTGGCAAAGAACCTGCCTTCCAGGGCAGAGACATAAGAGACTGCCTTCCAGAGATGTAAGAGACTCAGGTTCAATCCCTGGGTTGGGAAGATCTGCTGGAGAAGAAAATGGCAACCCACTCCAGTATTCTTGCTTGGGAAATCTCATGGACAGGGGAGCCTGGCTGGCTATGGTCCATAGGATGGCAAAGGGCTGGACATGACTGAAGTGACAGGCACACACTATATGATGAGGCAGAAAACTTTCTATTACAGCATCAAAATATATGCACCTAAACAATAGGAGCACAAATAGGAAGTAGAAATAACTTACACATGGAAAGTGGATGTTTAACAAAGAAACAGACTTACAAATTCACAGATAAATGCTTTTACTTTGAATTTGCATGAGAAATTCCTTGAATTTCTAAAGAATGAAAACAAAATTCAGACTTGCAAAAATTCCCAGTTCCTATCCAAGGTGAAAACAGCCAGCAAGAAAACAGGACCTTAATCACACATGCTTGGAAGCAGTTTGTTTCTGTAGTCCAGATGAGAAGGCAGCCAGCTGACACTTTGATTTCAGCCTCCTGGAATCTTGAACAGAGAATTCAGCCAAAATGTGCAGATCCCTGACCCATGTAAACTTTGAGATAATAAATTTGTGGTTAAGTTTGTGATGATTTGTTATGCAGTGATGGAAAGTTCATACCAAATGATTCCTCAGGGGTATTTTGAAGTACACATGAGATAATGAAATGGAAAAGACCTAACAGAAGCAGAAGAGATTAAGAAGAGGTGGCAAAAATACACAGAAGAACGGTACCAAAAAGGTCTTAATGGCCCTGGATAACCACAATGGTGTGGTCACTCACCTAGAGCCAAACATCCTGAAGTGTAAAGTCAAGTGGGCCTTAGGAAGCACAGGAGAGTGAAAAAGCCGGCTTAGAACTCAATATTAAAAAACTAAGATCGTGGCATCCGGTCCTATCACTTTATGGCAAATAGAAGGGGAAAAGGTGGAAGCAGTGACAGATTTCCTCTTATTGGGCTCTAAAAGCACTGTGACTGGTGACTACAGCCATGAAATTAGAAGACGATTGCTTCTTGTCAGGCAAACTATAACAAACAGCGTATTAAAAAAGCAAAGACATCACTTTGCCAACAAACGTTCATATAGTCAAGGTTGTGGTCTTTCCAGTAGTCATGTACAGATATGACAGTTGGACCATAAAGAAGGCTGAGTGCCGAAGAATTGATGCTTTTGAACTGTGGTGCAGAAGACTCTTGAGAGTCCCTTGGACTGCAAGAAGATCAAACCAGTCTATCCTAAAGGAAATCAATCCTGAATACTCATTGGAAGGACTGATGCTGAAGCTGAAACTCCAACACTTTGGCCACCTGATGCAAATAGCTGACTCTGGAAAAGACCCTGATGCTGTAAAAGATTGACAGCAGGAGGAAGAGGGCAACAGAGCACAAGACTGGTGGATGGCATCATCGACTCCATGAGGATGAGATAGTGAAGGACAAGGAAGCCTGGCATGCTGCAGTCCTTGGGATTGCATAATTGGACGCAATTAATGACTGAACAACAGCAATGACATAGTGTGTGTGAAATAGTTAGCATAACACCTGGCACACAGTAGTGCAGCAAATATTAGTTACTTGACAGTATTAGTTTGATTTTAGGCAAGTGATTAATCTAGCTAGATCTTGGTTTTTCTTATCCCTGATATGAGAGCATTAAACTGAGCTAAATTTTACAGACTCTGAAATTTGATTAAATATGTGGAGGGATTTCTAAAAAGTCAAACCACTGTCAGGAAGTTGTATGAAATAATTGTGTGATGCTTTAGAAACTGCTAATTTCAGCATCATATAGGCTGCCTTACACATGCCTTTTGCCTTCCAATGTTTGGGACCATGATCACTAGGATACACTTTGCAGGCGATTCAGGTTTGGGGTGTGTGTGTGTGTGTGTGTGTGTGTGTGTATGCTTGTTTTTTTTTTTAAATTTGTTTTTTGTTTGATTGTTTTTGGAAAGAACAGAAGTTACAGTGCCTCATGGCTATGGAACACTGTGCTGTAAAGCTGTTTTTAAAAAGTGAATTCAAAAGGTTGAGCCAATTAACACTGAACAAAGAACATCCCAAACCAAATAAAAAAGCTATGGTATGTTTTAAAACTCTTTGAAAACATCAGTTTACCAACAGAAGCCACCTGGTTGCAGGCTGAATGTAAGATGCATGATTTCAACTGTTGAAAGTAAAATTTAGAGACTGTATCAACTAGGTGCTAATATATCTTTATTAGGGCCCATAACTTCAAAATTAAGTTTTCAGAAAGTGCTCAGATTGGATCCCATTAACTATTCTCCTCTTTCAGGATGAGATATTAGAAGTCAGTGAATTCCCACAGCTGTTTAAAAGCAGGGTTCCTGGATCTCACAGTTGTTAACAATGTGCAAAGATCAGCTATAAAACCTAATGTGTTGGACCAAGTCAGTATGACATCCCAGCCCTGATGAAACATTTTTTTACCATATGCTCATTACAGAGCCTGCCTGCAGTGTGCATAAAGGAACAAGGATAAACCAACCTTCCAACAACCTGTAGTGGAAAATTCTGCTCCTTTCTTGCTGGCAGCCTGGCAGAAATGGCTTTCTTATTCCTTTGGTGGAGACTTTATTTAAGCTTCAATAACTGGAGAAAGAAACTAGGAAAACAAGCTTTGTTGAAGACATAGTGAGATTATTCAGTTTTTTTTTTTATAGGTGTACACATTCCAAATTCAAGAGGACCACCAGCAGTTACCCTGCTTCCCACTTGCCTGTTATTAATTTAGCTTTGCTTTTATGGTTTATGGTTGTATATATGTATTTGTGGTCATATTTATCTTTGTCTTTGAAGGTTATAGGCTGTTAAGCATTTGCCTATGCTTTTCCATGGCAATCCACTGGTCACTAGTCCCTGAGAGAAAATTGTCGAAAGGGTTACTGGACAGAGCTCCTCCTCATGTAAAGTTTGGCTTTTGAAACAGTAGCCCTTGAATACTGAAGGCCTGTCATGTTTATTGGCAAAGTATTTGCATCCCCTTATTTCCATAATTCAGCCCCTCTATAGCAACAGTGGAGGTACCCTTATGGTTCAGTGGGTAAAGAACCTGCCTGCAATGCAGGAGCTACAGGAGATTGGGGTTCAATCTCTGGGTAGGGAAGATCCTCTGGAGAAGGGGATCTAACATCCCACTCTAACATTCTTGCCTGGAGAGTCCCATGGACAGACGAGCCTGGTGGGCTACAGTCCAGGGGGTTGCAAGGAGTTGGACACGACTGAAATAACTAACACATGCACATAGCAACTGTGATTTTTGATGGTAGACAAAAATGCCCTGCTTTCATTTGCTGCTATACATTGTTTGAAGTCTTTCCTAAATGATCTGGTGAAAGGTGGTAATTTTCTTCCCAGCGCTACTTCTACTCAACATGCTCACTGTCCAGTTACCACCTGGTACAATGAGTAACCTACTATTGCTCATAATATAAAACTATGAAATCTACATATGGAGACCACCCTGGGTTCTAAAATTAAGTGGTCTTTCTGGAAAGTGGTTGTCTGTTTAACAATGCTCCCTATAGTTTATGCCTCTAACACACATAGAATGATCCTTCAGGGCTTTATAACCAATATTATGTTGGAGTCAATGTAGATGGCCTTGAACATCATCCAAATTATCCCAAGGATTTTCTGGGTGATTTTGTGTGGAGATAGGTTCCCATAATGGACCTCAGGAAATCTACAGCAAGTTTGATCATTGCTGTGAACCATTAACCATTAAATAGGGCCACTGCTTGGCATCAGGGTCTGAGAACTCAGCAGGGAAGCTTAAAGCCCCATGTGGGGTGGTTTTAAGAAAAGCATTGCTTATGGAGAGAGGTATATGCTGAGCTAGAGCTGGCTAGGCAATGCATTTTGTTTAACTTCTTTTCTTAAAAAAAAAAAAAATTATTTTTTAATAGCCTAATGTGCTGGGGAAAGGGCCTGCATTCATGTTAGGCAGGTGGTCTCTTAAGGTAGGTTCAAAACACATTACTCTGGTGGGAAATAAACTGCATGTTCAGAGCCCTTAGCTATTTCAGAAGGTGGTCTTTGAATATAGGTGGTCTCTAGTAATTTTTATTTTATGCATTTAATGTATATATTTGGTCAGTCAATGCACTTGTTTGTATGTTCTGTGTCAGCTGACAAACTTCTAAGGGACAATATCAGAATTAGCTTGCTTTTTTATAGACTGAGAACTGTCTATGGCTATTTAAGATGTGTTTTTAAGTATAAAACGTGCTGGTTATGTTAAGCTTGTAGGTGGTGTGAGAGAAAGGGGCTTACAGAGCAGATAACTGATTTAGGAAAGTCAGGTTACCTGGCTAGAGCTTGGGGTAGGGAACTAAGATGGTTTATTCAGTGGGTTAGAGACACCCCCATATGAGAAGACAGGTACCGGATCTAAACTAGAGATAGATGTGAAAGGATAAGTCAAGTTTCCTTTAATCAGAGTATTATAGTGTGAACCAAATACTGAAGCAAAGTCTGACTTTACTGGGATCCAGTGTGGTCTAGACCCGTGGTATAAGATGAACTTGGCCTTCAACTGACTTAAAACAAGTGGCTACATCAAGAAAGGAGGAATATGGGAGTGTGGGTCTGTTCTCAGATGTTTCTGCCACATTTTCCATTCTGCTTTACCTGCAAGAGTAAGCAAGACCACCTTACTGTTTAGTTTCAAAGAACTTTGCTATCCTTCTTCTTTAAATGGTAACACAGAGGCAGCTTTGGTGTTAACGGGTTGACTGACCATCTGTGCTCTGACATGTTAGTCGTGAAATGATTGCACCTGAAATTTGATGTAGGGTGAGGCCTGAGTGCTGATGCCCAGCCTCTGCTTTGCACCATGTTGTTGTCC
The DNA here is from genome assembly GCA_006408695.1 of Aepyceros melampus. Lineage (NCBI taxonomy): Eukaryota > Metazoa > Chordata > Mammalia > Artiodactyla > Bovidae > Aepyceros > Aepyceros melampus. The sequence continues at coordinate 347,533 of SJXQ01006983.1, read as the reverse complement.
CTGCTCCCAACCTATCCACCCTGTTCACTGGGGTCCTTCACAGGTTCCTCAAACTCAGAATGGTCAAGCTAAATCCATTGTGTTTCACTCCAAAGTTTATGGATGAATTATCCATCTTAAAAAACAAAACTACTATTATCCCAGGAGTTTGAGAGCCATGGATGACTTGTGCCTTTCCTTTTCCTTCATTCTTTCAGTCAATCAAGCCCTAAAGTTGATTGCTACTGGCTTCTTCCAGTTCCTGTTCATGAGTTACTATCCTGGGTTGGCTCTTATCATCAACATGGATTATCCAATCCTCTTACCTCCTTGCCTCTAGGTTTGATCCCTCCAACCCATTCTTGACAAGTTACTGGAAGAATCTTTCTAAAACCCAGATCTGATCATGTCTCCCTTGCTTAAAGCCTTTCAGTGACAATTTCTTAAGATAAACACCCAAATCCTTATCCCAGAGCACTTTATAATCTGGCCTCAATTTACCTCTTCATCTCCTGCTGTGTTCTTTCTTTCTTGTAGACACATGAAGTAGTTGAACTATTCATAATAACTTGAATAAATCATACCATTTCATTCTTTCTGCCTTTGTTTGGGCTCCACATCAACCCTCATCTCCCTCCTTACCTGGAGAACACCCCTGCTTACCCAGAGACATATTTCCTTGTAAGCTCAATGATTAAGTTCTTTGTGAGGCTGAAAATTCCTGAAACATTTCCTCACCTTCCTCATTCTTCAACTGGAAGAGCTACTCACTCTTTTACATTTTCACTGCACACCATCTATAATAGTAACTATATCACTTCGTTTCTTCTAACTGTGTGTGTCACTCTATTCCTTTATCAGACTATAAGTTTCTGAAGAGCAGGCATCATGCCTTATTTGTCTTGTGTGGTGTCCAGTGTCTAGTAGTGATCACACATATTTCTCTAAAAAATAGAGTGAATTTGTAGCATACCTAGTGTAAGACTGATGAGAATTCTCTTTACATCTGGACTGAATAGGTGACTGAACCCAGTTAAGGTCTCTCACTATGTCAACTTTCTAGATTCTCTTGAGTGGATGCAGAAATCTACCCATCTTATGACTGCCCAAGTCTTAAATGTAAGTTTTTTTGCTTATTAAACCTGCCCCCTACAGTACTCTTGCCCAGAAAATCCCATGGACGGAGGAGCCTGATAGGCTGCAATCCATGGGGTCACTAAGGGTTGGACATGACTGAGCGACTTCCCTTTCATTTTTCACTTTCATGCATTGGAGAAGGACATGGCAACCCACTCTAGAGTTCTTGCCTGGAGAATCCCAGGGATGGAAGAGCCTGACGGGCTGCTGTCTATGGGGTCGCACAGAGTCGGACACGACTGAAGTGACTTAGCAGCAGCTACCAACTTAGAGTGGTTTGCCTCTTTCTTTGGTTTCTCCTTGCCATCCATGTGAGGACTTGTTGCAGATTTCACCTTGTAAATTCTTGAGGTTTTGAACCAACAACTGCTGAGCCAGCCAGGAGATGGAAGAAGTAGGTCTTGGGAAAGAGGCATCCACTATGAGATCCCAAGTTGGGGGCCAATCTTTGTGTAGGGAGGGGTGGACCATCTTATATTAGATGCTTGTGGACCACCATGTGAATTCAGGGACACCCTGCAAACACTGGCTGGTTTGATGCATTTATCTGAGAAACTGCACAGAAGGCACTGTGGCAAAGAAGGGAAATGAATGCCTGCTATGGTGGGCTGGCATCTATTCTGGGGCAGGATAGTGGCCACTGATGCCCAACTAGAGGTTGAATCTCCAATTAGAAAGTGAAGAAGAGCTGAGATTAGAGGACATGTGGTTGTCCGCTATTCTGCTAGCTTTCAGGATGGTGACAAAATGGGAAAGCAGGATAATAAGTCAGAGAACTTAGTCTGCCATTTTGCTTGGATTAAGATCTGGGTGCTTATGAAGAAGCTTGATTAGGACACTAAGAGGTGAATTCCTAGGGAAAGTGAGGAGAATAAAGGGGAGGGTGTTGTGGTAATAGCGAAGCAGATGAGTTGCCAAAAGCCATCTGACTCCTAACACAAAGGTGTGGAAGTTATGAGGAGCTGCCATTGCCTACACTTGCATGGTAAATCAACATGTTATGCTTTTGAGAATACCAAGCTCTGTCATACCTGGGAAAGGTGTTATCTACTGGAATTTGCACTGGACTTCCTACTGGGATGAGTGACTTATGTTGCACCCATGTGTAAGGGTGCAGTTTCCACCAGGATTCTATTGTTCTGCAGCAAGATGGGACTGCTAAAACATTCTATGCCTGGAATGGGAACGTGTACCATCAAAAAGAGGAGAGGAAGCAGGGTCTGGCCTGGCATGTTTTTCCCTAGTTTGTTTTCTCGTGCCTGACAGTGCTTCCTCCCCTGGTCAACATGTGTGGTATGCACAAGGTCAAGTTCCTACAGCTGCCAACTTCCCTCTCCTCAAGGCTAGCTGGGCACATCTGTTTTCCATGGTACAATCATTTGGCTGCCATCTTCATTCCCTCCATTGCCTGTAGATATTGTAGGACACACAAACTCACCCAGTGAACAAATGATAGGCAGCAAAGCCTGTCCTCTCACTGAACACTGAAATGTCTCTAGTGAGAAAAGCTGTCCTCTAAAACAGAATGGACTTGGACGTTATGACTTCCTGGCTAGGAGGCACTTCTGTCATTATCCAAACAGAATGTAGTGTGTATATAACTGATGAGTCTGTTAATGTGTCGTTTGTATTAAGTCACATGTGGACATAAGTGAAAACCCTGGATAATTCAACCCCCAGCTTCAGTTCAGTTCAGCTGCTAGTCATGTTTGACTCTTGGCGACCCCATGGACTGCAGCATACCAGGCTTCCCTGTCTATCATCAACTCCCGGAGTTTACTCAAACTCATGTCCATTGAGTCGGTGATGCATCCAACCATCTCATCTTCTGTCATCCCCTTCTCCTCCTGCCCTCAATCTTTCCCAGCATCAGGGTCTTTTCCAATGAATCAGTTCTTTGCAATAGGTGGCCAAAGTATTGGAGTTTCAGCTTCAGCACCAGTCCTTCCAATGAATATTCAGGAGTGATTTTCTTTAAGATGGATCTCCTTGCTGTCCAAGGGACTCTCAAGAGTCTCCTCCAACACCACAGTGCAAAAGCATCAATTCTTCGGCGCTCAGCTTTCTTTATAGTCCAAGTCTCATATCCATACATGACTATTGGAAAAACCACAGCCTTGACTAGACAGACCTTTGTTGGCAAAGTAATGTCTCTGCTTTTTAATATGCTGTCTAGGTTGGTCATAACTTTCCTTCCAAGGAGCAAGTGTCTTTTAATTTCATGGCTGCAGTCACCATCTGCAGTGATTTTGGAGCCCAGAAAAATAGCCTTTCACTGTTTCTACTGTTTCCCCATCTATTTCCCATGAAGTGATGGGACCAGATGCCATATCTTAGTTTTCTGAATGTTGAGCTTTAAGCCAACATTTTCACTCTCCTCTTTCACTTTCATCAAGAGGCTCTTTAGTTCTTCTTCACTTTCTGCCATAAGGGTGGTGTCATCTACATATTTGAGGTTATTGATATTTCTCCTGGCAATCTTGATTCCAGCTTGTGCTTCATCCAGCCCAGAGTTTCTCATGATGTACTCTGCATATAAGTTACATAAGCAGGGTGACAATATACAGCCTTGACGTACTCCTTTCCCCATTTAGAATCAATCTGTTGTTCCATGTCCAGTTTTAACTGTTGCTTCCTGACCTGCATACAGATTTCTCAAGAGGCAGGTCAGGTGGCCTGGTATTCCCAATTCTTGAAGAACTTTCCACAGTTTGCTATGATCCCACAGTCAAAGGTTTGGCATAGTCAATAAATCAGAAGTAGATTTTTTTCTGGAACTCTCTTGCTTTTTCGATGATCCAGCAGATGTTGGCAATTTGATCTCTGGTTCCTCTGCCTTTTCTAAAACCAGCTTGAACATCTGGAAGTTCACAGTTTACGTACTGTTGAAGCCTGGCTTAGAGAATTTTGAGCATTAACTGACCTGCATACAGATTTCTCAAGAGGCAGGTCAGGTGGCCTGGTATTCCCAATTCTTGAAGAACTTTCCACAGTTTGCTATGATCCACACAGTCAAAGGTTTGGCATAGTCAATAAATCAGAAGTAGATTTTTTTCTGGAACTCTCTTGCTTTTTCGATGATCCAGCAGATGTTGGCAATTTGATCTCTGGTTCCTCTGCCTTTTCTAAAACCAGCTTGAACATCTGGAAGTTCACAGTTTACGTACTGTTGAAGCCTGGCTTAGAGAATTTTGAGCATTACTTTACTAGCATGTGAGATGAGTGCAATTGTGCAATAGTTTAGGGGTCTCCAGCTTAGAGAGCTGGAGTTGGTAAAAAGTGATGGTTTGGATTGTGGGCCTCTTGGTGGAAAAAATTGTCCCTTTATATTGGGAATCACTGTCTTAATCTGTGTTTTCTCTTGCATGTGGTTATACTGTGGTTGTGGCATCTGCCTTCAGTGCAGTCAGATAGCCACCAAACGAGACAGCTCCACACTAATAAAACACTTTGCTTACTGCTCAGACACATTATGGGAGAGGGGGATATATAAGATTATAAGAGCTGGTCACAAGGGGTGAAGTATTGGAAGAGGTCATTGAGAGGACTTGACCACTGATTGATCCTGGAGCTGGTCTTGGGCAGTCAGAGCCTTTTTACTCCTACCCTGTATGTGGAATGTTTCCCCTACTATTACAATGTTAGGAGTTTTTTCAAGGATGTAACTTTGAGACAGTAATGTGGTGTTGAGACCTTTGGACTACATATGTGACTGAACCCATTTAAGACCTCTATGTAAAAATTTGATTCTGATTCACAAGTGAGGAGGCCCACTAACTTGTGACTGCCCAAGACAAGACTTGTATGCAAGTTTGCTTGCTTATAAAACCCAATCTTTCTCTTTCTTTGATGTCTTCTTGCCATCCATGTATGGCAGCCAGTTTCACATTTCACAAAGGAAGAACCTGAGGAGGTTTTGAACCAACAATTTAGCCAAATGCTCGATGTTTTGAGTTCTTATTTGAACCTTGAATGTATTGGTGCTAGATTGTGCTTTCTGGATGCTGCTCCGATTTTCTATTAAGCATATATTACTATATACTGAGGTAGGATACTGTGATAACTTTAACTTCCTTTTTTCCAAGTCCACATTAATTTCCTTTTTTGGTATGTATTCGTTTATGTTTTTAAGGTGTGAAATGAGAAGATGAAGATTGATATCCATACAAATTTTTTTTTCTAATTAAGGATATAGAAAGAAATAAGCAAAATTGGATAATATATGTATGTTGATAATATAAGCTTTGTTCCTTTAGTTTACTTTGTACGTCATGATATTGCCTTAGCCCTTAAAGCTTTTCTTAAAATTTTTTCTTCATTTTTCTTTTTAAAATTATAGTTGATTTACAATATTTTATTAGTTCCAGATATACAGCATAGTGATTTAGTATTTTTAGATTATACTCCATTAAATTAATTATTACAAAATAATGGCTATTATTTTGCTCAACATGTGCTCAACAATAGATCCTGTTTCTTATCTATTTAATATATAGAAGTTTGTACTTCCTAATCCCACAATCCTATTTTGCTTCTCCTCACTTCCCTCTGCACACTGATAATCCTTAGTTTGTTTTCTATATCTGTGAGTCTGTTTCTGTTTTGCTGTATACATTGGTTTGTTTTATTTTTAGATTCTACAAATAAGTGATATCATTCAGTATTTGTCATTCTCCATATGACTTACTTCACTAATCATAATATTCTCTAGTTCCATGCACTTTGCTGCATATGGCAGGATTTCATTTTTAAAGGCTCAGTAATATTCCATTACATGTATGTGTATATACCACATCTTTGTCATTTCTTCTCAATGAATACTTGGATTATTTTCATATCTTAGCTATTGTATATATTGCTGCTGTGAACACTGAGGAGCATGTATCTTTTTGAATTAGTGTTATTTTTTTTCTAGATATATACCTAGGAGTGGAATTGCTGGATTATATAGTAGTTCTATTTCTGTTTTTTGAGGAACTGCCATATTGTTTTCCATGGTGATTGCACCAATTTACACTCCCAGCAACAGTATACAAAGGTTCCCTTTTCTCCACATCCTCTCCAACATTTGTCGTTTGTAGACTTTTCAGTGCTAGCCATTCTGACAGGTATGGGGCTAGATATCTCAGTGTTGCCTTGACTTGTGTTTCTCTAATAATAGTGATGCTGAGTGTTTTTCAAGTGTTTGTTATCTGTATGTCTTCTGTGGAACTGTTTTTTCAGGTCGTCTGACTTTTTAAAAATCAGGTTGTTTTTTATTTTGATGATGAATTATGAGTTGTTTACATTTTTTGGATATTAAGCCCTTGTTGGTCACATCATTTGCAAATGTTTTCTCTCATTCAGTGAAATGTCTTTTCATTTTGTTGATGATTTCCCTTGCTGTGATAAAGCTTTTACTTTGTCCCATTTATTTAGTTTTGCTTTATTTCTTTTGTCTTAGTAGACAGATTAAGAAAAATATTGCTATAATTTATGTCAAAAATGTTCTGCATATGTTTTCTTCTAGAAACCATATGCTTTCAGGTCTTACATTTAGGTCTTTAAACCATTTGGAGCTTATTTTTTGTATGTAGTGTGAGAAAATGTTCTAATACTGTTTTACATGTGGCTGTCCAGTTTCCCAGCACCATTTACTGAAGAGACTGTCTTTTCTCCATTGTATATTCTTACCTCCTTTGTCATAGATTAATTGATGACAGATGTATGGTTTGTTTCTGGGATCTCTAGTCTGTTCCACTGATCTGTGTGTCTGTTTTTGTGTCAGTACCTACTGTACTGTTTTGATTACTACAGCTTTGTAACATAGTCTGATCAGGGCCCATGATGCCTCCAGTTTTGTTCTTTTCTTTTAAAGATTTCTTTGGCAATTTGGGGTCTTTTGTGGTTTTACATAAATTTTAGGATTATCTGTTCTAGTTCTATGAAGAATGTCATAATAGTTTGATTGCATTAAATCTATAGATTGCCTTTTATAGTAAGGGCATTTTAGCAATATTAATTTTTCCAATACAAGAGTGTGGAATATCTTTCCATTTATTGTATCATTAATTTCCTTCATCAATGTTTTATAGTTTTCAGAGGATAGGTTTTTCACCTTGTTGGTTAATGCCTTGGTATTTTATTTATTTTTCTTTGATGCTATTTTAAATGAGATTACTTTTTGTTTTTTCTTTATGATAGTTCATTAGTAGTGTACAGAAAACTAAAAGATTTATGCATATTAATTTTGATTCTGCAATTTTGCTGAATTCATCCATTGGTTCTAATTATTTTTCAGTGGAGATTTTAGGGTTTTCTATACATGGAATAATGTCATTTGCAAATAGCAGGGGCTTTATTTTCCCTTTCAGTTTGTGCATGTTAAGTCTCTTCAGTCTGACAGAATGTGGTCCACTGAAGAAGGGAATGGCAAGCCACTTCAGTATTCTTGCCTTGAGAACCCCATGAACAGTATGAAAAGGCAAAATGATAGGATACCAAAAGAGAAACTCCCCAGGTTGGTAGGTATGCAATATGCTACTGGAGATCA
>SJXQ01006983.1:266283-336674 GCA_006408695.1 Aepyceros melampus | reverse complement strand
TATTTCAAATCCTGAAAGATGATGCTGTGAAAGTGCTGCACTCAATTTGCCAGCAAATTTGGAAAACTCAGCAGTGGCCACAAGACTGGAAAAGGTCAGTTTTCATTCCAATCACAAAGAAAGGCAATGACAAAGAATGCTCAAACTACCACACAGTTGCACTCATCTCACATGCTAGTAAAGTAATGCTCAAAATTCTCCAAGCCAGGCTTCAGCAACACATGAACTGTGAACTTCCTGATGTTCAAGCTGGTTTTAGAAAAGGCAGAGGAACCAGAGATCAAATTTCCAACATCCGCTGGGTCATTGAAAAAGCAAGAGAGTTCCAGAAAAACATCTATTTCTGCTTTATTGACTATGCCAAAGTCTTTGACTATGTGGATGACAATAAACTGTGGAAAATTCTGAGAGAGTTGGGAATACCAGACCACCTGACCTACCTCTTGAGAAATCTGTATGCAGGTCAGGAAGCAACAGTTAGAACTGGACATGGAACAACAGACTGGTTCCAAATAGGGAAAGGAGTATGTCAAGGCTATATATTGTCACCCTGCTTATGTAATTTATATGCAGAGTATATCTTGAGAAATGCTGGGCTGGATGAAGCACAAGCTGGAATCAAGATTGCCTGGAATCAAGATTGCCAGGAAAATTATTAATAACTTCAGATATGTGAATGACACCACCCTTATGGCAGAAAGTGAAGAGTAACTAAAAAGCCTTTTGATGAAAGTGAAAGAGGAGAGTGAAAATGTTGGCTTAAAGCTCAACATTCAGAAAACGAAGATCATGGCATCTGGTCCCATCACTTCATGGCAGATAGATGGGGAAACAATGGAAACAGTGTCAGACTTTATTTTTTTGGGCTCCAAAATCACTGCAGATGGTGACTGCAGCCATGAAATTAAAAGACGCTTACTCCTTGGAAGGAAAGTTATGACCAACCTAGACTGCATATTAAAAAGCAGAGACATTACTTTGTCAGCAAAAGTCCATCTAATCAAGGCTATGGTTTTTCCAGTAGTCATGTGTGGATGTGAGAGTTGGACTATAAAGCTGAGCACAAAAGAATTGATGCGTTTGAACTGTGGTGTTGGAGAAGACTCTTGAGAGTCCCTTGGACAGCAAGGAGATCCAATCAATTCAACCTAAAGGAGATCAGTCCTGGGTATTCATTGGAAGGACTGATGCTGAAGCTGAAACTCCAATACTTTGGCCACCTGATGCGAAGAGCTGACTCATTTGAAAAGACCCTGATGTTTTTTCAGGAGGGCAGGAGGAGAAGGGGACAACAGAGGATGAGATGGTTGGATGGCATCACCAACTCGGTGGACATGGGTTTTGGTGGACTGTGGGAGTTGGTGATGGACAGGGAGGCCTGGTGTGCTGCGTTTCATGGGGTCACAAAGAGTCGGACATGACTGAGTGATTGAACTTAACTGAACTGATACTGAGATATGTTCCCTCTATACCCACTTTGATTAGGGTTTTTATTATGAATGATGCTGAATTTTGTCAAATGCTTTATATGTGTCTATTGAGATGATCTTGTGATTTTAATCCTTCCTGTTGTTAATGCAGTATGTCATGTTGATTAATTTGTGAGTAGTGAACTGTCTTTGCATTCCTAGAATAACTCAAACTTGATCTAATGGTGTAGGAACTTTTTTATATGTTGTTGAATTCAGTTTGCAAATATTTTGTTGAGGATTTTTGCAGCTATATTCATCAAAGATATTGGCCTCTGTTTATTTTTATAGAGTCTAGTTTTGGCATTAAGATAATTATGGTCTTGTAGAATGATTTTGGGAGTATTCCCTCCTCTTTAATTTTTTGGAATAGTTTGAGAAGGGGAGGTATTAGCTTTCATTTTATATGTTTGGTAGAATTTTCCTTTGAAGTCACTTGGTCCTGGACTTTTGTTTGCTGGGAGCTTTTTAAATCACAAATTTAATTTCACTACTAGTGATCAGTGTGTTCAAATTATTTTTTCTTGATTCAGTCTTGTTATAAGTTTATAAAAATTTGTCTGTTTTTTTAGGTTTTCTACTTTGTTGATATATAATCATTCATGGTGTTCTCTTATGATTTTTTTGTGTCTCTGGGGTATCAGTTATTTCTTCTCTTTTATTTCTTATTTATTTGGGTCCTCTCTCTCTTTTTTCTTGGTGAGCCTGGATAATGGTTTATCAGTTTTATTTACCTTTTCAAAAAAAAGAAAAAAACCAAACCAAAAAACCCAGCTCTTAGTTTCACTGAGCTTCACTATTGTTTTTTGGTCTCTATTTTATTTATTTCCTCTCTGATATTTCCTCCTGCTAACTTTGGGCTTTGTTTGTTTGTGTTTTTCTAATCCAGTTGAATGATAGGTTAGATTGTTTATCTGAGATGTTTCTTGTTTCTTGAGGAAGGCCTGTATTGCTATAAACTTCCCTCTTAGAACTGCTTTTACTGTGTTCCATAGATTTGGAAAAGTTGTGTTTTCATTTTTATTTATCTTGAGGGTTTTTTCCTGACTTGCTCTTGGTTTTTTGCATTGATTCATTGATTTTTTAAAATAGTGTGCTGTTTAGTCTTCATGACGCTGTACTTTTCGCTTTTCTCTTTCTGTAATTGATTTCTAGTTTCATACTGTGGTGGTTGGAAAAAGGCTTGATGTGATTTCTATCCTCTTACATTTGCTGGGATTTGTTTTATGCATAGTATATGATTTATCCTGGAGAGCATTCCATGTACACTTGAAAAGAATGTGTATTCTGCTATTTTTGGATGGAATGTCCTGTAGTTATTGTCTAATTGGTTTATGTGTCACTTAAAACCACTTTTGCCTTGTTAATTTTCTATCTGTATGCTCTGTCCATCGATGTCAGTAGGAGGTTCAAGCCTCCTAGTATAATTGTATTATTGTCAATTTTTCTCTGTATGTTGATATTTGCTTTCTATGTTTAGGTGCTCCTATTTGAGGTACACATATGTTAACAAATGTAATATCCTCTTCTTGTATTGATCTCTTTATTGTTATATAATGCTTTTCTTTGTCTTTGTTATAGCCTTTGTTTGAAAGCCTATTTTGTCTGATATGAATTTTGCTACTCCATTTTCTTATTGTTTCCATTTGCATGAAATACCTTTTTCCATCCCCTCAGTTTCAGATTGTGTGTGTTTTTAGTCCTGAAGTGAGCCTCTTGTAGGCAACATCTCAATGGGTCTTTTTTTTTTTTTGTATCCAGTCAGTCATTCTATATCTTTTGACTGGACCAATGAGTTAGGGGCCATTAGTTCTACAAAATCCACCCCCCTTCTCCTTATTTATTCTGATTTCTCCACCTTCACTCCTTGCTGTTGATAGTGCTTTTGTGTAGCCAGTCCTCCCTTCCCAGGCTCTATGGGGTTCCTTGTAGCAGCCAGGAGCTGTTCCATTCCCTGAGTGTGAGGGGGGAGTGTGGAAGTACTATTTGTCTGTCCCACTTAACTGGCGTTATTGTTTTATTTTTTGGTGATGTGCTAACAATAAGACGTACACTGGCGTTTAGTCCTTTGGCCTAGAAGGAAGGGACCTCCATGGCAGGTGGGATGGGTGTGATCACGGGGTTTGGGACCTGTTCCTGTCGGGAGTACCTGGCAGGAGCCCTGGGGTGCTCGTGGTTTCCTTCCGAATAAAATAAAGATGGGTCGCCATGAAAAAAAAATAAAGTGATGATTGATATGTATGTACATATTTTATTATTTTTATTTATCAATACATATGTATATTTTATTATTTTTTTCTTTTTTTTTTCATAATTTTCTGTTCTTTTTGTTTCTTCCCTTGAAGTTTGATGATTTTCTTAGTAGTATGTTTGGGTTCCTTTATTTTTTTTTAAACAAATTTACTTATTTTAATTTGAGGTTAATTATTTTACAATATTGTATTGGTTTTGCCACACATCAATATGACTCTGCCACAGGTATACATGTGTTCCCCACCCTGAACCCCCTCCCTCCACCCTCCCTGTACCATCCCTCTGGGTGCACTGAGATGACCCAGAGGGTTCCTTTCTTTTTCTTTTTTTGTGTTATGTTGGTTTTTGAATTGTGGTTACCATGGGGTTCATATATGTTGACCTAAAACTGTATTTAATTGTCTTAAATTGGTAGTGTTTTAAAAAGTTTAAATGCCTTCTAAAAAGTCTACAATATTGACTCCCCTTCCCTGCATTTTATTTCATATTTCAATTTGATGTCATATTTTACATCATTGTGTTTTTTCTTGACACTTCAGAGTTGCTACTATAATTATTTTGTCTTTTATTTGTCATACTAGCTTACTTAAGTGGTTGATCCTCAGTCCTTATTATATTAGTATATATCCTTTCTTAGTGGGATTTTCCCTTTCTTTTTCAACTTAGAGAAGATCTTTTAACCTTTATTTTAAGGTAGGTTTGGTATTGCTGAACTCATTTAATTTTTGCTTGTCTGAGAAGTTCTTCATCTCTCTTTCTATTCTAAGTGATAATCTTGTTGGGCAGAGTATCCTTGTTGCATATATATATATTTTTTTTCTTCAGAACTTTGAATATATCATGCTCTCTCTTCTGGCATGCAAATTTTCTGCAGAGAAATCAGCCAATAGCCTTATGAGGATTCCCTTGCATATGACTTGATTTTTCTCTTGCTGCCTTTAGAATTGTCGTATCTTTAACTTTTGTCATTTTAATTATGACGTGTTCCTGAAACGCTTAACATGTTGAAATGCTCACTGAGTTTATCTATTCCTTTCTCAAATTCAGTTAGCATTCTTATTTCTAAAGCTTTGCATTCTTTATCTGGCAAATTGTTTATTTCTGTCTCATTATTTGTTTTTCAAAGGTTTTCCCTTGTTCTTTCAATCGAGATCAGTTCCTGTGCCTTTTCATCTTGCTTAAGTTTCTCTACCTCTTTTGAGTTTAGGTGAAACAAGTTACCTATTGTGGTCTTAAGGGGTGTTCTTATGTGGCAGTGTTCTTATACTGTTTTCCAGTGCCTTTGGTGAGAGAGCTGGATTTGACATGGATGCAAGTTATATCTTTCCTCAGAGTGTGCTGGCAGCTATCATCTTGGTAGGAGCTGGAATTGGAGGTCAAGTAGGTAGAGTTGGAGGTTAGTGTGAGGCAGGGTTTTCCCTTGTGCAGTGGCTGTCACCACCCAGTCGGGTGTGGGTTCTCATCCCAAGTTGCTGGAGCAGAAGCTCTGAGCACTGAGCTTATGCTGGCTCTGTTCCCTTTAAGTGTGTGCTTTCTTCCCTCTCAGAACTAGGACCCTTGCCCCAGAGGGGAATAGTGCAGAAGCAAGGGGTGCCTCTTTTGGCCTCAAACAGAGTACCAAGCTGTCTACTATGCACTGGCTGTACAGGCTCAGATACAGTGGGTCTCGGTTCCTTTTGCCCCTCAGGCCTATTGTTGCCCCCAAATTCTGCCACCTCTGCCTTGTTTGGAACCACACCACAGGGCAGGTGGGTCCCCTATGGACTCTCAGCACATATTGGAGTGTGAGCTGTGATGGAGTGGCCAGTGCCATAGTTCTGGGCTGCTTTTGATGCTCCTCTTGAGTAAGCATCAACAATGGTGGCTGCACCCCTCATAGATGCTGCCCTAGGATTGAGCTGCCCTTGCCTTCTGCAGTCGAACTTTCTCCTTGGTCATGGTAGCCCTAGATGCAGTGCTGTTGTGTGATGTGCAGTAAGTTGGTCTGGAGTGTTCGTTTGGCTTGGATTGGGGCACCAGCTGGGGCATTCATTAGAAACCTGGCAGCTACTGCAACAGTCCTTAAATATTCCTCTCCACCCTTCCTCAGGCATAGCCAGCACGTGTGCTCCTTGTAAGTGAGATTCAGTCTTCCCACAGCCCTGCTGTTAGTTCAAGGGTTCCTCCAACCAGGCAAGGGAGCTCCTCTCTCCTGTGTAGAAGCCCAGGACTGAGGTGTCCAAGCTGTCTCTTGACTGCTTACTCCCGAGAGCAGGTTGCCTCCCAGGGGCATAGGTCTTGACCTGATTACTTCTTCCCTTCCTGCTTAATTATGTGTGGATCTCACAGCTTTGGTTGTATAGGACCTTTCTGACAGTTTCCAGTTCCACATATATATGTATTTTTGATATATTTGTGTGGGGAGGTGTATTCTCCCACTCTACCATTTTGTTCCTCTCTCTCCTTAAAGATTTATAAACAAAGGTGTGTTTTTTTTTTTCTCTTCCCCTGTTCAGTGCATCTTTTTAATAATACCATAGAATGAAAATAAGTTTACTTGGGAAATGTAGACTGATTTGTTATAAGTAACCAGAATTATCAGTGAAGATCCCACCCATACATTTTGGGTGCAGGAAAGAACATTTCAAACTTAGAACTCATTTCATCGCTCAGAGTATAATCAGTCATCTTGGACTTTAGGATTTGTTCAACTGAGGTAAAGCTGAACAAAAATAATAGCCTGTCATTATAATTATACCAGTTGTAACCATTACAGTAAACAGTTTTCATACATTTAATTTGTTTGGATCCCAGAAATTAAATCTTTTCAACTCTTGAATTCATAGAAAGTTTATTTTTATTCAAAATGGTTTTTAAAAGATTTCCTATGAGAAGTTTTTTCCTGACTTAGAGTCATTTCTTCTGTTTTGTCCCATTCTCTCTCTCTTTGCCCCACACTTTAAAAGGAAAGCCTGTTATCCTCTGTTGTTTGTTCGCAGCATGAGAAGGCTCACCGCATGGCTGTCTAATGAGGAACCTCCTGGGGATGGTGGTGACAGCTACTCCCCTTTGCCACTGAAAGCTTGTTCCACTTACTGACCAAGAATTTGGACTGGGTATGCAGCACATATGTTCTTCTGATGGCTTCATTTGGGATAATGTTTAACAAAAGTGTGCTATAGTAATGCCCAATTGCATGACCTGTAATTAGTCTGAATAACATTTTCCATTTTAAACTCTGATTTTATGGGATTTACTACTTGGCCCATAAAGTCTTATTCCAAGCTTAGACTTGGCATAGATTTTAGCATAAGCAAATTTACCATAGCAATAAATCATGAGCTCAGTTCTTGAACCTATGGGATGAAGAGTAAAAGTGCCCCCAGGTTTGGAAAGGCTGGCAGAATCCTTGCTGTTCCAGTTTTGTGCACAAGCTGTGCAACATCAGCAGTAGTCCTGACTGGGGAGGTCCAAAGTGGGATTCAGAAAATGGAAGAATGGTGATGCTCTTGCCCTCAGGGGAGTAAACAAGTGGCTAAAGACGTTTCAGAGAAAGAATAAGAATGGCGTAATTTGGGGAAGTCTCTGCCTTCTGGATTTGATCAATGAGGGAAGGAGGCTCTCTGAAAAAAACTTACACAGGACTGGTAATTTTTTATGATGAACATGTCTATTTGAGTACTAGCACCTGATTTTTACTTTTCTGTAAGCACTGGCCAACACCACTGAACACTCCTTTTTCAAATTATTTGACAGGGCCATCCATGGGAAGAAGTACCATTATTTTAGCATTAATTAGTGGACTATAATGTGATCACTGTCACCTGGGAACTCGTTAGAAATGCAAATTCTTGGGACCGCCTCCCCAAGAGCTACTCAATCAGAAATGGTGGAAAGGGGCCATGCAGGATTCTCTGTATTTTTTTTTTTTTTTTTTATCAGTGATTCTGGTGCCTGCAGAAGTTTGAGCACCCCTGGTGCACTGGTTAGGATAATGGGCTTTGGGATCAGGTGGGTCTGGCTTTCTCTCTCAGCTCTGTTTCTTCTTTGGGAAAGTATTAAACTTCCCTGAGACTCAATACTTTATTTGCTTACTTTGTATGTATTGATGATGATGATATTATAGAAATAATAAATATAGTGATAATATCAACATCATAGGGTTTTTATAAGTATAAAGTAAGCTAATGTACATGGAGTCCTTAAGATATTTTTCTAGTGACTGATAAATGTTTAATAAATAATTACTGTGATATTCATAAAAATAAAAAAGGGAGAAGTGAATGAGGCATTTTGAATTTATCCCGATATGATACAAAGATTCCTTATTCCTTTAAACCTACATGGCACATTTTGTGTGGATGTGGATGTAGGTTTGAGAATAGTTAGACCAGTAGCTTGTTTCCTGTGTAGCTAAGGCAATTCAGCTCTCACTTTGGCTGTTGAAGGCTAATGTCTGTCTCTTTACAGAATATAAGCCCAGACAATGAGAAGAATGAAGGATGGGTCTGGATAGTATACTCTCCAAATAATAGAGGTAACTGAAACAAAGAATAACTTAGAAACATTTTGTCTTCCTAAAGCCAGAAAAAATGATTTTCAGATTTTATCATCATGTTAGATGATTTCTCAGTTGTTTTTCAAGTTATTTAAGTAAAAATTAATCAGTGAATAGAAAGTAGATAGAGAGTCAATAGGGCCTGAAGATTCTGCTTATCCTTTGATTGGAAGGATATTTTTAAGCATTAATTAGCTAATACTTTGAAGATGAATATTAGCCTATAAGTTACAAAAGTTATTTTATGTCAAAGATTATGAATATGTCATTACCATAACAATTATAATTTGCAACTCTGCTATTGCCTATAATCACTCATTTATTTCATAATTTGGCACCAAAGGAAACTTAGAAGATTCCTTGAAGAGTTAAATATAATTTCCATAAAGAGAAAATATTCTAACTAAGTATATAGTTTAATGGCAAATTTTTAAACAATTATCTGTGATATTTCATATGTCAAAGGTTTGTCATTACTACTCTGATTAAAAACAAGTGATTTTTCACTTTGAACTTTGGGATTTGTATTTATATTCTGAAATCTTTCTGTACCCTTGAAAATAGCTTGAATTGATTCTCTGTATACACACACAGACAGAGACACACACACACACACACACACACAAATTTGAAGATGCCCACACAGACATTTCTCCTAAATGTTGAATTCTTTATATGTGTATACAATATACATATACTATTAAAGAGCTATTTTTCAAAATAAAATAACTACCTGGACACAATTCAAAGTTTTCCTTCTTCAAATTTTTTCTAAGTGTAGAGATGAAGACTAAAAATAATAAGATGGGGCTTCCCTGGTGGCTAAGTGGTAAAAGAATCCTCTTGCCAATGCAGGAGATGTGGGTTCAATCCTTGGGTCAGGAAGATACTCTGGAGAAGGAAATGGCAACCTACTCTAATATTCTTACCTGGGAAATCCCATGGACAGAGGAGACTGGTAGGTTACAGCTCATAGAATGCAAATGACTCGGACATGACTTAGTGACTGAAACAACAAGAAAGAATAATAAGGAAATCTAAGTCATTTCATTTTGGGGTACAAACTATGAACTGGGTATGGTATAGTAATATAAATTATTTCACAATTAAGCTAACGCTCAGAAAGCAGCATTCACTGTGTGAACAAGAGCCAGGATTATACCATGAAGTCCTTCTGTGGTGGTGGTGAAATGCGGGAAGCTGGGAAATGTCCCCTCCTGAAGCTGCAGGAGAAAGGGTGGAGGACAACTTTTCAGGTAAACAGGCCTCTTTTCCCTCTTCTTAATTTCTTGACTGGAGGAGAAGATGCCAGGAAGTAGTATGATGTATGGAATCACAAGAATGGGATGTGAAATCATTTGGAAGGACATGACTTAGTGACTGAAACAACAAGAAAGAATAATAAGGAAATCTAAGTCATTTCATTTTGGGGTACAAACTATGAACTGGGTATGGTATAGTAATATAAATTATTTCACAATTAAGCTAACGCTCAGAAAGCAGCATTCACTGTGTGAACAAGAGCCAGGATTATACCATGAAGTCCTTCTGTGGTGGTGGTGAAATGCGGGAAGCTGGGAAATGTCCCCTCCTGAAGCTGCAGGAGAAAGGGTGGAGGACAACTTTTCAGGTAAACAGGCCTCTTTTCCCTCTTCTTAATTTCTTGACTGGAGGAGAAGATGCCAGGAAGTAGTATGATGTATGGAATCACAAGAATGGGATGTGAAATCATTTGGATCTGGGTGTGAGTGTTCTCTTCATTATTTTCTACCTGTGTGACCTTGAGTGAGTTGCTTAAATTGTTTGAGCCTTAGTTTTATGAAAGTTGTGCTCATTGAGCTCAGATGAGATTAATATTTATGAAACCAAGTGGTAAAGCTACAGATCCCAACTATCATTATCAAAGATGTCATCCAACATTAGATTCATTTTCTCTTTTCTGGAAAATAATCAGCAGGCCAAGAAGCTTGTTACCTTTCTCTCACCCTTAACATTCCAAGGATGGTAGACAGGACACCTGAAGCAATTGAGCTCATAAGGTGATCATGATGCTCAGATATGGCCCTGTTTCCCTGAATCTTAAATTGTCATGCTTAAGAACACACATAAATGCGGTTGGGTGAACTGGCACATTTTCCCAAATACTCACATCTACTCACATATGTAAAAACTTCTATCTTTGGTGATGTCAATATTTTTTTTCTCTAACACAGGAGACACCACTTGGGAGCTTTTCTAAATTCTATCTTTAGGGTCCAGGCTGAAGGGAAGTGAAACATTTTGTAGAAAGGGATCCTACTCAGTCTTTTTGCCCAGATGGGATCCTAGGTACTGGACATTGTTGTAACTTTTTCTCTTTTGGCATATTTATGATACTGAGGTTTCAGCGTGGGTGATGGGTTTCTTTTTTTTTTTTTTTTTTAATCTTTCTGAGGAATTAGCAGAGTGTTGGAAGGCCCAGCCAAACTACTTTTAGGGACAAATATATAATACGATGACTTTCCGCTTCCTCTCATTTTGTTTTCCTTTGTGTTCTTCATTATGTAAATTCTAGAAAATTAATCATGCATTAGAATAAGACAAGCAGGGTCTTTTTGGTTCACAGTCCTTAATTCTTCTGTGGTTGATATTCAAGCCTATAGTCCATTGTATGTTAATGTCTTGAAAAGAAGGGAGATTGAGTATATACCAGAATATGTTTGATTTAGTAAGAAAAACTATCAGGCCCAGAATGTTTCAGAATACAGGGCTGAGAACAGAATACTACTTTAGGAAAAAGGTGGTTTAGCCCTCTTATAGGTATCTAAAGATTAAACACTTTAAACAAATTTATCAAAGAACACTGTTTCTGGTGTTCACATTTTTTGGTGAACCCATGGAAAAACTTTGGTGTTAAGTAAATCTAATTTCTGAATTTTTTTTTTTTCCTGAAAACTCTCTGCCAGATAATTTGGGGGTGGATTGGGCTAATAATGCCCTCCTTCACTTCTTTTCTGTTTTTTTCTTAAAAAAATTTTTTTTCACCAAATTTAGCTGTTTGGCCCCCATCTACAGCTATTAATTATCACCCATGTAATATGAATTGGCCAAAGTGTTAGGAGCACTTATGCATAATCCTATTTTCCTTTTGTAGTAATTTCTGAATGTAGATGCTACTATTATCCCTATTTTATAGAAAAGGACATTGAGGTGTAAAAGATTAAATCAGTTGCCCAAGTCTCTCAAGCTACTAAGTGGTGAAACAAGAATCAGCCCCCAGATTGTTTTCCACTTAAAATTCTAAGACCTACATGCTCCCTAATTAGGAGGAAACTAAAGAACCTAGTTTGATGATCAACTCAGTTCTGCTGAATTAGTCCTATTTCAGGTCCACATTTCTGCTTTGTTCATATGATTAACTCCTAGTCTTTGATTTTGTGTCTTAGTTCCTATAGCTGTTTTTCTTGTTCCCTATACTAGGGTTTCTCAATGATGGCATTATTCTGGGCAGAAAATTCTCTGCTGCTTGTAGATTGTAGGGTGTGTGGCAGCTTGCCTGGACTCTACCCATTAGACGTACTGGTACCCTCTTCAAGTATGACAACTAAAGTGTCTCCAGCCACTGCTTAACGTTCCCAGTGAGGGAAATTGCTCTCAGTGGGAAATCTCTGCCTTACAGCCATAGCCTGTGGGTGGTCTACTGATGACCTTTTTGTCCTGCCCAGACTATGACTGACTGTCTTGTTGGGATCCTATCCTGAATGTTGGTCCTGTGTGTGGGCCTTCTGAACATCACAGCCCCCCGTGGTCAGCTGCTTGCTGGAATCCTGCATATTTTCTGGGTCTGAATGCCCCATCACCATTTACCTGTCCTTGGGACACAAATGGTCCATCTACCAGCAGCCACCTAACTTGTTGACAAATTTTCACTAGTTACTGTGTTCTTTGGGTTTCCCTGTTGGCTCATATGGTAAAGAATCTATCTGCAGTATGGGAGACCTGGGTTCAATCCCTTGGTTGGAAAGATCTTTTGGAGGAGGGCATGGCAATCCACTCCAGTCTTCTTGCCTGGAGAATCCCCATAGACAAAGGAGCCTGGCAGGTACAGTCCATGGGGTCACAAAGAGCTGGACATGACTGAGCGACTAAGCACATGCACTGTGTTCTTTGTGTTTAACTCTGAATGGATGGCCTCTGACTGTAATCACCACCTCCATCTGTCCTGTCTCATCTCTTTCAGTTTGTTCTATCCACATTACACTAGTGGAGGAGACTCTGTTCTAACATAGCCTTTGTCTCCCTGAGGGCTACCACTCTTGAATCAGCACAAATTAACTCTCTACTTTGATCCTTGCATGTATTTAAACTTTTGCCTTTGATACAGCTGGAACTGCATATTCTGTGGGAATTAGGTAACTTCCCAAATCAGTGGGAAATGCAAAACCAATGTAGTCAAATTTTCTCCTAAAAATTTCTTATGAAACAGTTAGCTGAAGACTATTTTCATCCTGCCATAAATCCAACCCATTCATAATTTGAAGTCTTATCTGATAATTTAGTCTCACAAAATTTATTATTCAAATAATTCAACAAAAGCTTTCCCTATAGAGACTCAGTCCTTCTTTAGGCTAGATTCTGAGAAGTAGAACTTAAGGATCTAAGGTATGTATGTTTAAAGAGATAAAAACTACTAAGTTACCATTCTTAAAGAGGAATTTAATTAAAAATTCTACCAATGAGATGAGCCTTTCCTATACCAACACCCTGATAAAACTGGCTATTCATAATCAATCTAATTTCTGCTAATCAAATAGGTGAAAAATGATATTTTGTTACTTTCATTTAATTTTCATGATTAGTTCAGTTCAGTTGCTCAGTCATGTCCAACTCTTTGCAACCCCATGAATCGCAGCACACCAGGCCTCCCTGTCAATCACCAACTCCCGGAGTTCACTCAAACTCATGTCCATAGAGTCGGTAATGCCATCCAGCCATCTCATTCTCTGTTGTCCCCTTCTCCTCTTGCCCCTAATCCCTCCCAGCATCCGAGTCTTTTCCAATGAGTCAACTCTTTGCATGAGGTGGCCAAAATATTGGAGTTTCAGCTTTAGCATCAGTCCTTCCAATGAACACCCAGGACTGATCTCCTTTAGAATGGACTGGTTGGATCTCCTTGCAGTCCTAGGGACTCTCAAGAGTCTTCTCCAATACCACAGTTCAAAAGCATTTTCCTGATCAGAGGTGACATTTATTGTCTTTTCAAAATTTACTAGGCATTTATATTTCTGCTATGAATTGCTTTTTCACATACTTGGTTCATATCATTCTTCCTGGCTGCTTAACTTTTCATATTGATTTTATAGAAATTACTTCCTGAACACTTTTATTCTAGTTGCTTGTGTTATATATATTGCATTACAGTCTGTAGTTCACCTTTTAAATTTATGGTTTCTTCAGTTGTATGGAAATAAATATTTAGGTACTCAAATCTCTTATTCTTTTCCTATCTGACTTTAGGGTATTGTGTTTTGCTTGGGAGGCCTTCCTCACTATAGCTGTTGTTGCTGTTTGGTCACTAATTCATGTCTCACTCTTTGTGACCCCATGTACTGCAGCATGCTAGGCTTCAGGAGTTTGCTCAAATTCAAGTCCATTGAGTCAGTGATGCTATCAGATCATGTCATCTTCTGTGCCCCCCTCCCTCCTTTTGCCATCCATCTTTCTCAGCATCAGGGTCTTTTCAGTGAGTTGTTTCTTTGGATCAGGTGGCTGAAATATTGGAGCTTCAGCTTCAGCATCAGTTCTTCCAATGAATATTCAGGACTGATTTCCTTTAGGGTTGATTGGTTTGATCTCCTTGCAGTCCAAGGGACTTTCAAGAGTCTTCTCCAGCACCACAGCTTGAAAGCATCAATTCTTTGGCCCTCAGGCTTCTTTATGGTCCAATTCTCACATCTGTACATGGCTATGGGAAAACCATAGCTTTGAGTATACAGACCTTTGTTGGCAGAGTGATGTCTCTGCTTTTTAATACACTGTCTAGGTTTGTCATAACTTTTCTTTTGAGGAGCAAGTGTCTTTAATTTCATAGTTGCAATCAGTGTCCACAGTGATTTTGGAATTCAAAAAATAAAATCTATCACTGCTTCCATTTCCCCCCTTCTATTTGCCATGAAGGGATGAGACCAGATGCCATGATCTTAGTTTTTTGAATGCTGTTTTAAGCCAGCTTTTTCACTCTCCTCTTGTCAAGAGGCTCCATAGTTCTTCATGTTCTGCCATTAGAGTGGTATCATTTGCATATCTTGGGCTTTCCTGGTGGCTCAGATGGTAAAGAATCTGCCTGCAATGCAGGAGACCTGGGTTCAATCCCTGAGAAGGGAAGATCCATTGGAGAAGGGAATGGTTATCTACTCCAGTATTCTTGCCTGGAGAATTCCATGGACAGAGGAATCTGGCAGGCTACTGTCCATGGAGTCACAAAAAGTTGAACATAACTGAGTGACACTCACTTTCATTTTCATCTGTATATCTGAGCTTGTTGATATTCCCTGCAATCTTGATTCCAGCTTGTGATTCATCCAGCCTGGCATTTCCCATTATGTACTCTGCATAGAAGTTAAATAAACAGGGTGACAATACTCCTTTTCCTATTTGGAACCAGTCAGTTGTTCTATGTCCAGTTCTGACTGTTCCTTCTTGACCCCCATTCACGTTTCTCAGGAGGCAGGTAAGGTGGTCTAGAATTTCCATCTCTTTAAGAATTTCCCATCTCTTTAAGAGTTAAGTTTGTTGTGATACACACAATCAAAGGTTTTAGCATAGTCAATGAAGCAGAAGTATATGTTTTTCTGAAATTACCTTACTTTCTCTGTGATCCAGTGAATGCTGGCAATTTGATCTCTTGTTCATCTGCCTCTTTGAAACCCAGATTTTACATCCAGAAGTTCTCAATTCATGTACTGCTGAAGCCTAGCTTGAATTTTGAGTTAGCCTTAGGAGTTTGAGATAGCTTTAGTAGCTTGTGAAATGAACACAGTTGTGCAGTAGTTTGAACATTCTTTGGTATTGCTCTTCTTTGGGATTGGAATGAATACTGAAGTTGTCTAGTCTGTGGCCCCTGCTGAATTTTCTAAATTTGCTGACGTATTGAGTGAAGCACTTTATAATATTTAAAAGTATTCTTTTAAAATAGCATTTTATATTAAACTTTTAAAAGTTTTTACTTTTAAAAGATATTACTTCTGCATATAGTTAGAATCTGAATATTTTTCCTAAATATACAGTTTTTTTTAAGACCATTTTTAAAATAACCATTTCCTTATTGAGCTCACATGCAACATTGTCATTTGTTAAATTTCTGTATATAATTGGTGAACTTCTGTACTCTATATTTGTTTATTCATTTATTTAAATTTATACAAATAGCAAAGTATTTTAATTGATTTAAATTTTATTACATTTCCCACTCACTGTTTTTTTTTTAATTATTTCTCAGCTCTTTTCTAGCTTTTGCTTTCCAGATGAATGTTAGAGTTTGTCAGATATGAAAAATATTTGGTTGATTATAGATTAAAACTATTTCAAAATTATCGGTTACCTTGAAATAATTGATAATTTAAAAATGTTAAGTTTTCTTAACCAGGAATATGCTATCTCTCTTCATTTATCCTTGTTTTTTAATTTAATGGAGTTTCCTTGACATATGTATCAGACACTTTTATTAGCTTTATAATTTTTGTCGTTATTGTTTTTGGATCTTTTCAAATACACTTTCTAATTGTTTATTCCAGTGAATGCTGTTGATTTTTCTATATTTATATTGCAATCAATCAGTCACCTTACTACACCTCCATCTTTCTTAACATTTTTCAGATTATGTTTTCCAAGCCTTTTGATTCTTACAGAATGCATCTCGGTCTGATGTGAGATGAGTTACAAAATAACTGTCAATTTCCTCATGATCTCTGGCTCTCTCATAATAGTGGTGCACCCACACATCACACACACAGCCGCAACCCCATCACAGACATTTTCCCAATCCTCTTTCTGTTTCCCGGCACTCTTTCTTCTCATGCTTCTCTGCTTTATCCACATCCTGGTTCCTGTGAGCTAGTTTGTTTACGTCACCTATTAGAAACAAGTATCCTAATCGCACCTCTGTATACCCTGTGTGCTTCAGTGCATCTTGGAATCAAGTATGATATGATCCCTCTGCCAGCCTCAGTTCTCCAGAGCCTGGTTCTCCCCTCCAAGTGGGTTAGACAATTGAAAGTGCAATGGTGACCCTGAATAGCCCTATCTCACCTTATGTGGTTTTCCTAAACACCTCTACAAAATGGTTTAACAAGAGTGGTAAGAATTTTACTTGAGCACTTGCTAGATTCTAGGCATTTGACTATGCTCTAGGGAAAGAGTGGTGAATATTGCTGACGTGCTATCTACCCTCATGAGCTTATATTCTGCAGGGAGTCCATGGAAGGGGAATTCCTCCACGCTTTTCCAGGGGTTCCTGTTGGTCCTGGGAGTCTCCAGATCTTCAGGCCCCATCTATCTCCCAGGCAGCATTTGCCCTCACCTCTGATGTCAGTGTTTGGGAGAGTGGAGAGTTAAATCTAAATGGAAATGGACTGTTTTCATTAAAAAAAAAAAAAAACCTTGCTGAAGCTTTGCACTTCTTTACAACTTTGGATAGTATCTATGTGCACAATTTATTTTTATTTGTGTTCATTATTCCTCTACTTGTTTGTAAATTCCCACAGAAGCAAGCTGCTGCTGATGCTGCTAAGTCGCTTTAGTCATATCCGACTCTGTGCGACCCCATAGACAGTAGCCCACCAGGCTCCCCCGTCCCTGGGATTCTCCAGGCAAGAACACTGAAGTGGGTTGCCATTTCCTTCTCCACAGAAGCAAGCATTTAGCTCATATAATTTTCATTCTCTTGAGCATAGCCAGGAGTATTGCACAGAATTGATGCTCTGTAAGTATTTGTTGTCTCTTTGGGGGGGATAACTTGATAATATCCCTCAAAGTCGTATTTCATCCTATTTAGTGAGCTTCCTAAGGCACTTCAAATGACCACTCACTGCACCTTCCTTGTGGTTTGGAGTTTTAAAAAACCAAGGGGAAAAATTGGGCATGCTATTGTGGTCTTGGGTGGCATATCCTGTGTTAAATGAAAGAAGTCACTCTCATCTGTGGTTTGCTAATTATTGTTTTTTCCCCCTTACAGAACAAAGAAGAAAAAATTTCTTTTAAAGAAAAGCCAAAAAATTATTATAGATCTTTTCTTTTGACATTCCTAAACAAGAACAGGCCTAGTTGGTATCATGTTTAATTCTTGCCCTAACTGGTATTGTTTGATTTGTATTTTCAGATTGCCCTGAATCTTTGCCCAATTTTGTTTGTGTGTTTGGTAAATACTATCTCTACATGGAACAACGAAGGTTTCTTAACTGCTTATGTACAAAATATTGTATTGTGTTCTTCTGCATTTAACAACTAACTTTATGTATGATATTAGTTATCCTTTCAGTTTTTCTTTTTGAAAGGATGTACTAACATCTTAGGCCCCCAGAGACAAAGAATTCATGGAGACTGTATTTGGAATTTCCCCCTTATTATCTCCATATGGTGAACTCACAACTCAAAAGAAAACTGGATGTTGTATTATATGATTCAGAGATTTGTACTTTTGTTTTAGATTTTGTATGCTTTCTTTCTAGATTTTCTTTCTATCCATCTGGCTTAAGAGCCTCTTTTGGTACTATGGAAAGTTGTAGAATGAGTCTCATAAGGAGCTTATGAAAAACTCCAAAATCATTTTTCAAGCTTCAAAAATTGCATCAGGGATTTATAAAAATGTGAGAGGAGATTTGCTGTTTCATTTGTCATATTCAAACCAGAAACACACTGAAGTTCCAATAGCTTAATGTTAGACTGAAAGTTTCTCAGAGCAGATTTCAAATAGAGAAACAAAATGTACATGTGTCATTTCAAATTCTAATTTGTATTAGTCACACAGTGTAGAGGTGACAGAGTACTAGTTGTAGAGTAGAGAGTAACTGGTGGATAGTACTTATTGAAGCTGTTCACCTTTTAGTTTTGATTGGCTGACCACTTTAGCTCTCTTTCCCAGTATGCCAAATCCATTTACGATCAGAACAAAAACATCTAGGCAGGTAAGCTGGAGGTGCTTCGTAACAAATAATGACATCCAGTGTCTGGCAAAGATAGGGAGATGATGGTCTAAAGCCACCTGATCGTATCTCAGGGAAACCTTCCTCTGAGAATTAATAAAGGTGGGGTTTGAAGACAATGTCTGGGTACCTGGGTGTCTTACTTAGGTTAACTGATTTTAGAGCTGAGTTCATAAATTACTGCTCACTTGTTTAAGTCTCTTGGCAAATGTGTTTGTGAGAAGGAAAGAAGGGGAGACACAAGAATTTTGGTTTTGAGCATTTTTATAGGGTGTAGTCACCCAGTAAATAAAGAGGAATTACAGCCAAAGAAACAGTATGGTGGAGAGATGGACTGTGAACTCAGTGCATGCATGTGATTTTAAACAAGTGATCTTGCCCTTATATTTTCTGAAGATACAGCTATCTTATTCTTAAATGTATACATAATATTTTAGAATTTCTAAATACGCTTTTCTTTTGTCCCCTGAAATAAATGAAATGCTTATGCTTTTAAGGGTCAACTTAAAAGTCAAGTGTTTGTTTAGGCACTGGTGTGCTTTTAGTGACAATTAAACTATGCCCTCTTCCCTACCTCTGGAGATTTTTGGTAGCCTTGCATTTTTTAGTTTTTTTTTAATGCAGTTTTTAAAAATTTAAATGCAAATTTTAAAAAATGCAGTATAAAAAAGGAGAAAAGGAGGATTCTTGAATCCTTTCAGGCACTGAGATCTAATTTCTAGAGTGAGGTTATGTTAATAATAATTACTAATCTTTATTGATACTAGCTTGCTACTAGTCTGCTAAACATTGTTTAAACATCATTTAATTTAATCAATATAGCTACTTTACGGGGTAGGTATTATTTGTTCTAATCTTGTACGCATGAGAACATTTAGGAACGAAAGGTTAGGTAACTTGCTAAAGTCATGCAGCTAGTAAAGGGCAGAACTGGAATTTGAACTCGGTCATAATGAGCCTGGGGCTTCCCACGTGGCGCTAGTGGTAAAGAACCCAACTGCCAAAGCAGGAGACATAGGAGATGCAGTTTCGATTCTTGGGTTGGGAAGATCCCCTGGAGGAGGCATGGCAACCCACTCCAGTATTCTTGCTTGGAGAATCCCATGGACAGAGGAGCCCAGAAGGCTACAGCCCGTGAGGTTGCACAGAGTCGGACACTAGTGAAGCGACTTAGCACCTGTGCACTCATAAGGAACCTAAGCAGAGCCATGGTCTTAACTATAGCTTAATAGTGCCTTCTTTTCTGCCCAGTCGAGCAATAGTTAGAGAGACTTGACTCAAAGCAAAGTCAAAGGACTTGTATACTCTGGTATAAACTTGGTTGTTTATACAACAGTTTTTTCACTTTCCTCCAATTTGATTCAGGTGTTGGGCAGCCAAGAACCTCAAGCACTGTCCCAATCTCAGGAAGCTAAATAGTGACTAAGTCAAGACTGGTAAATCCATTATTTGCTTTTAATTGGTTTAGGAATGGTCTTGTGACAGAATTTTTGTCAATAAGACCTAAAGATAATTCTACATGATGGCATCTGGAAAGTGTATTTTGCTCTGAAAATGGTTAAGAAAGAGATGTACTTTGTCCCTGCTTCTTAAGATTGGTGAGTGGGATGTGAAGCTTGGAGCAGCTGCAGCCAGCTTGCAACCATGAAGACACAAGACTGAAGAAAAAAGTCCATTGAAGATGGTGGAAAGAACTTGAGTGCTTGCAGATGTTGTTAAGTCACTGCTTTAATTAATCCTGGAATCTCTTTGCCTCTAACTTTTTAGTTTTGAGAAAATTAGTAGGCCCAACTGATTAAGCCATTCTAAGCTGAATTTCTTTCTTTTATAACTCAGAACATTCTAATTGATACATCTGGGTTCCAGACATCCCCCTTCCATATCTTCCACATTTTATCCCCTCATATGTGATATCACTTTGTGTTTTCCCTTATAGTTTTTGTTAGGTTAGAAACTGGCTATAAGATTTTCTAAACAGATGTTTGAGAATTTCCCAAACAGAGGTATTTTGAACAAAAGTGAATAGTTTTGACTTTAAGAACTAAATATTTACAGTTTCTCCAAGGCTCTAAAGCTGTCCAGGAGAAAATTGAGTGAATGTTCTATTGCATAAAGAATGAAATAAACAATACACATGAGAACCCTCAGGGGACTGTCAAACTACATGAAATTTTACACATCTTTAAGCAAATCCACAGAGTCCAGTGAAAAATGGGAAGTAAGAGCTGTGAGTGGGTTTGGGACCCTCCCTGAGCAGTTCTCTGCTCTTTTGGGAGTAGCTAGCAGAGACCGATGGTGCTCAGCCACAGACAGACTCATTATCATCAGGAGACATTTAAAGAATCAGATAGAGTAGGCAGGTTTTGCAGTTGAAGTTTAAAGTATGCTTGACTTCATCTCTAAACCCACAAGTGAAGAGACCACAACTAAATGGAAAGTGCTCATGAAAGTGATGGGAAGGTTTAATTTTCTATCTGTCTATGTTTTGCCTATCTATTTCTCTACCTAGGAAGCACTTGGTGTGCCTTTTAGCAAAGTTAAAGGCACACTGTAAGTCTTCTTCGGCTGTGGCCTGTTATCGCCAGCTGTGGCATGACTTCTGTGTCAGCAGTACTCATATCACATTTCACAACATGGAGCTCACAGTGCTTTCTTTTGGAATGTAACCCTTGGTGTCAAGGAACATTTCCTCACTTGGTTTTCTTAGGGTGGGACATCTCAGACTCTATATTCATTGATAGGCTTGAAATTACCTCTAGGACTGGTTCAGATAACCTGGTAAATTATGAATGCTGAGTTTTGTTTTTCCCCTGGATCCATGAAATCAAACATACATTGTGCCTGGAGGTCCTTGCTGTGTGTCTTAGGGGTGCCTAACTCCTTCTGATGAGATGGCTGGCCATGTATTGGATTGGCCTAAATGTTTGTTCAGGTTTTCCATAATATGTCATGGAAAAACCCAAACGAACTTTTGGGCTGTCTTCTCTAGTTTTTTTGCTGCCTCAGTTGGTGGCTGAGAATGAGAGAATGGGGAGTTTGTTTGTTTTCGAGGGTGTCTCCCTCAGTAGATGGTGAATTCCCTTAGGAAAAAGACATTTGTGCTTTTCCTTCCCAGCATGTAGCACAGTGTCTGGTACACAGTTGCAGGTGATCAGTCAACCCCATAACCCTTTTTCTCCCTTCAGTTGCATGAGGTCACAGGAAAGATCTAAAGACAAATACAGCAATGTGTCCTACAGTAATCTGTTGCCAGAGAACAGAATGGGCTAAGTAGACTCCAACCCAGTTAGTGTGCTGTATGCAGCCAAAGATTTCAAGGAGATGGATAGTCTCCTGGAACTGATTTGTCCTGAACAACAAAGGCAAAGAGCCAGATGTGTATTTGAAGGAAATCCATGGTGCTCTTGTTACAACTCTCGGAGCCAAAGCGAAAGATCCCTCCCTTCCCTCTAAGCACTGAAATTGGGAATTGGCAGACACTTAATAGGGCATGTCTATGGTTAGTAAAGAATGGAAAGCTAGAAAAATATTAAATCTAGGGTTATAATTATCTGATTAACCACAAGTGGTGCAAAACTTGAAAAGCTAATAAGAAAGTTGGCATGACAAGTAGGATTGAGACTTTCATAAAACTGATCAACACATTGAAACAGAAATGCATTAAGTGTGGTACTTGTAGCTTGACAAGATTCCCCCCACCCCAAATCATTCCTAATACAATCTCATAGATAAGGAAATTTCCATAATTCATGTGCTTCATCATACTTCTAGTGACCAAGATTCAGAATGCTCTGCACCGGTTAAAGAAAGCTGCATGGGTATAATTACAAGCAGAATGTCTTTGTTGGAAATTATTATTGTTATTTGTCTGCTCATAAGACACCTTCCTTCGCAAAGTGCTCTGGGAAGCATATAAAAATATTAAAACACATTACCTTATGAAGGAAACCAACATGGTAGAACGAAGCAGGGGGAAGAAAGTTGGCTCAGAAGATGAAACATGACTCCAGTTCTGTGAATGGGGCCAGGGGATAGTTAGTGTTTAAACAGGCCAAAAGGAGCTTTCATTTTAAATTCTAAATTATATTCCAGATCAGCATATCTTTGTGAGCACTTAACTTCAGGATGTGTCTGGTAATACATACTCAGGGTTTAATCTTAACTAGGATTTTATCAGTAAACGGGAATATCTTACAGTTTTGTTTTCTCCCCAGCCCACCATTGCAGCAAAGCACTAATATCTCAATATTACACTTCAGTGAACAGTTACTAGAGGGAGAACAGACTACTTATAAGATGCTTTAATGGACATTTCCTCAATAACCTCTGCCCTTCCTTCCCATTCTTTCTTGTAAAGCAGAGGCTCCAGGAGTGATGGCGTTTCCAGTTTGGAGAACTAGGCCTGGGAGAGGTGAGGTTTAGAGCCAAGGGATGTCTATGGAGTGGTGACAGGGCCGCTCATTTCTAACAGTGAGCTCCCATGAGGGATTAGTGAGATTGAAGGCTTAGAAAGAGTCCTTGACTTTGTGTCTGCTGCTGTTCTAAGTGCTTGGCTTATGTAATTCTATTTAACTCTTATAATAAGCTTATTAGTCAGGTACCTTGTGTGCCGTATTAGTGGCTCAGTTGTGTCCTACTCTGCTACCCAGACTGCAGCCCGGCAGTTTCCTCTGCCATGGAATTCTGCAGGAAAGAATACTGGAGTACATGTGACTCTTTCAGTTCTGGTTTCCTTGGTGTGTATGCCCAGCAGTGGGATTGCTGGGTCATATGGCAGTTCTATTTGCAATTTTTAAAGGAATCTCCACACTGTTCTCCATAGTGGCTGTACTAGTTTGCATTCCCACCAACAGTGTAAGAGGGTTCCCTTTTCTCTACACCCTCTCCAGCATTTATTGCTTGTTGACTTTTGGATCGCAGCCATTCTGACTGGTATGAAATGGTACCTCATTGTGGTCTTGATTTGCATTTCTCTGATAATAAGTGATGTTGAGTATCTTTTCATGTGTTTGTTAGCCATCCGTATGTCTTCTTTGGAGAAATGTCTGTTTAGTTCTTTGGACCATTTTTTGATTGGGTCGTTTATTTTTCTGGAATTGAGCTGCATCCATCAGCAGATAAATGGATAAGAAAACTGTGGTACATATACACAATGGAATATTACTCAGCCATTAAAAAGAATACATTTGAATAAGTTCTAATGAGATGGATGAAACTGGAGCTGATTATACAGAGTGAAGTAAGCCAGAAAGAAAAACACCAATACAGTATACTAACACATATATATGGAATTTAGAAACATGGTAATGATAACTCTGTATGCGAGACAGCAAAAGAGACACAGATGTATAGAATGGACTTTTGGACTCTGAGGGAGAGGGAGAGGGATATTACTCAGCCATTAAAAAGAATACATTTGAATAAGTTCTAATGAGATGGATGAAACTGGAGCTGATTATACAGAGTGAAGTAAGCCAGAAAGAAAAACACCAATACAGTATACTAACACATATATATGGAATTTATAAACATGGTAATGATAACTCTGTATGCGAGACAGCAAAAGAGACACAGATGTATAGAATGGACTTTTGGACTCTGAGGGAGAGGGTGGGGGTGGGGTAATTTGGAAGAATGGAACTGAAACATGTATACTATCATGTAAGAAACGAATCGCCAGTCTATGTTCAATACAGGATACAGGATGCTTGGGTATGGTGCACAGGGATGATCCAGAGAGTTGATATGGGGTGGGAGGTGGGGGCGGGGTGTGGTTCAGGATTGGGAACTCATGTACACCCAAGATGGATTCATGCCAATGTATGGCAAAACCAATACAGTAATGTAAAGTAAAATAAAGTGAAAAAAAAAAAAATACTGGAGTGGGTTATAGTACCTGACAGCATTTTAAAGGCCCAGATAGGATAGGTAAAAGGTCACACAAAGGCCACAGCAAGGGTGGATCCTGGAATTTAGCACAAGTAATCCCAGCTGAGCTGAACTCAACTGCCATACTTCAGTTTCCTCTACAGTAGTATGAGATCAGACCATGGACAACCTTGAGCATTATACTTTATTTATTCTGTTTGTAGACCAATGATTTGTAAACATTTTAAAGATTGTGGAATGCTCTTTCAAATGACATTTTGCCCATATATGAAACAGGTAAAAATGACATGCCTGTATACTAAGCAGGGACATGGTATGTATATCAGCATTGTCAGATCAAGGGTACATGCTCTGGTTGAAGTGGGCAATACATGGACTCTATCTACCCACTGCACTCTCTCCTGTCTCATCTGTGACTCTCTCAGGGATCAGGTTGACCAGAATGGCCGTGTGCAAGGGGAATGCTGGGGTTTCTGAATAGAACAGCATATTCTATTCTCTAGAATAAAGAATACAATAGGGTCTTTTTAGAACCGATATCTGAAATGATAAGAAGATGCAGAGGGGCAGATGACACCCAGTCAGGGGGCCGCTGGTCCAGAACTGATTTGATGAAGGCCTGTTCTAGGTGGTAAAAACAAAGCAAGATATGGATGTGAAGGAAGAATTAAGTAGAGGATACGCTGTTGATAGAGGAGAATTATAAAATATTTCATCCAATAATACTTTTTCCCTTTTTAATGGTTTTATTGCTGTGCAAGAACTTATAAATTTAATTAGGCCCCTTTTGCTTATTTTTGCTTTTATTCTATTGCCTTGGGAGACTGACCTAAGAAAAGAATATTTTTTAAGTTAAAAAAAAAAAAACTGTTAAGAGTCATAGTCTTGACATAGTCATAGTAAAAAAAAAAATTTTTTTTTTGCTGATTTTTAGTTTTTTTAGTTCTTTCATTTAATTCATTTTCTTTTAGAACATTTTTTTCCCTTTAGTTCCAAACACTTTTTTAGTTAAATTTTTTTTTAATGTTTTCCTTCCATATTTCATTTTAAAAGACAGATTTAAGAGCAGGATATATAGAACATGTTGTAATCCGCAAGCACTCAGGCATTAACTAAAAAGCTCATGATTAATTTAAATCTCAGAATGGTCTGTCACTACTACCTGATATCAAACAAACAAGTGATTGATAGGGCAGTACCAGACCCACAGAGGGAAACCCAAGTGTGTGGAGTGAGTGGCAGGGTTGTGGTTCCGCAGACCTGACTTCAAGGAATGTACTCCTGGTTTTAAGAATCAATAGAACATTTATGTTGATTGTGTCAAGCTCTTAAATCTCTTTCACCTCTTTATGTCAACCAATCCGAGTATGGAATTTTTGAAAAAAACTTCAGTCCAAAGTTAGGTAGATATGTTGCTATGTGGATGGATGAACCTTCCCCCAAACAACTACATTTTAGACCTAGAATCATAAATCATTTTTAATTGACTAAAGCTGGTCCCTAAAGAAGAGTAATCAAAATTCAGTGCTGGCTAATGAATCCACTGTGAAAGACAGTCGTAGCTCTGCTGATGGATGCCATTGTTTTTAAACAGCCACTAAATTGTTTCAATTAATTTCATTTGGATTTATGAATAAACATTCATTCTCCTTTGGGCTTTCTAACCTGTCTTTGCCTTAGAAAACTCATCTCAGCTCCATCAATCTATGGTGTATTTTTTTCCCAGGGATAAGATTTAAACACTCAGGATTTTCTAATTTCTATTTTTTGAAACCAGGGACATCACACATGATTGGGCAGTTAAAGAAGTCTATTGAGTAAAATATGTGAGAATGACTTAACAGAAGGAGATGTTAATGTAAAGAGAAAGTATGATTTAACGAGCTCTCTTGAAACAGGTTAGAACACTGACATTTTTGAGGAGGGGAGACTCCCAACACACTCCTGGCTTCAGGATTATTCCAGAAGCTGTAGTGAAGTATTTCTTTAAACTGCAAGAAATCTCTTGCAGTGAAATCTTTCCAAAGCTTTACCGAAAGCAAAAGAGGAATACTAATGAACACAAACTATAATACAATTCCAATTTTACAGCACACTTAACGTTGCTGATAGCTTCTTAGAGCATAATTAAGTCAAGTCGGAAGGAGATTCTAGTAGAGCAATAGTCCTCTTGGCTGAGAAAGTGAATATTCGTTTAAGTATTATTTACCCTAGGCTGACGACGTGCAAGCCAGCACTGTGGCGTTTATATGGGGGATTGCAAGAAGCTATTCAAATTGTTTTGAGTATTTAGTGATTTCCTTTATAGTACAAAGAAACATCTACTTTGGGATGAAGGAAGAAGAGGGGCAATTATGTTTGCACACTTAAATTTCTCTCAATAGAGGACTAAAAAAGGCAATACTACCTCTCCAAAAATATAATGCAGTTTTCAAATAAAAAGTTGCTTAAATTAACTTAGGGAGCAGTCTTATAGAAGAGTGCATTGACTTTAAAAGTAAATTTCCCTGAGTAGGCTACTTTTTCTCTCGAACTTCATAAAGTGGAAAAGATTAAACACTTTCTTCCAATGACCACTATGCTGTAATTTTAAAATGCTTGTTAAAAATGAAGGGTAACATCGTTAAGCTTTGAAAGGAATAACCAGAAAATCTAACCGTGTAACCTCAAATGAATTACTTAAAATGTTCTCCTCAACTGGGATGATCCCGCATCCCCTGAACCTGATAGCTTGGTCTTTATCCTTTTAGCCGATGCTATAATCTTCAGCTCTCAAAGGCTTTCTGCTAGTTTCAATTAATTCCACTGGCTTGGACTTGCCTCTCATACCTCTTCTTTCCCCTTCTCCAGCCTCAACCAGCGAGAGCTGTCTGGGTCGTATCCACTTGGAAAAAGACTTATGTGTACATATCTCACTGACTGCTTCCATCTTTCCTTTGTCCCATTCCTTTACTTTTTCAAGATTTTATTTACATCCTAGGACTGCTCATGTACCAATCAAAACTTTGCAGTGAAGTACAACAGAAATATCAAATGGGCTTATGTCAATGAAGGAGTTAAATAGACATTTTCCAGGCATTTGGCCTCAAATTAGCACTCTGGAATGTGGAGAATGTTTTAAATATAAAAAAAGCTGAGTTGTATATTATAATACATGGTAACTTTTTAAATGTTAGGGTTTCATATCACAGAACATATACACTGGAAATTAAATGACCCATTGTTTTGAAACTTCTGCTGTTCAGATACTTAACCTAAGTACTAGTTATAGTTGATTTAAAGACAGAGGCGGGGACCTCAAGTGTCTTGTGTATGATTTGAGGTTCTGCTTCCATTGCTTTTTATAAAAGCTTGGACGAGTCAAATTCCCACACATTGGACTGAAGATTGAGGGCTTATTTTACCTGTACCTTTGGGTTGGGCAGGTGTTTAATTTCTTAAAATGTGGGAGAAAACAAAATACTAGAGCCAACAAATTGATTTTCTGCTGTTTTACTGAAAAAGAGCTTTTTAATACAAATTTTGGTATATCAGATAGATTTCAAAGGGTGAGATTTCTACCATGGAAAATTAGACAAATTAGACTCTAAGCTCTTTGAGAATATGATAATACAAAATGATTTATGATAACATAAATCTTATGTTTTCTTATATGCTTCACATTATTGTTTAGTTTCCTTTGAGGAGGTAGATAGAGGTCTTGGAAGAGCTCAGAAAGCCATGTGCTGCCATGACGATCCAGTCAGTGGTCAAGTTGGTAGTGTTCAGAGACAACGGCTTGGCAAGGACCACAAAGCCTTACTGTTTTCCAGCCACTAGTGGTGTCTGACTCTTTGTCACCCCATGGATTGCAGCATGCCAGGCTTCCCTGTCTTTCACTATCTCTTGGATTTTTCTCAAACTCATGTCCATTGAGTTGGTGATGCCATCTAACCATCTCATCCTCTGTCACTCCCTTCTCTTCTTGCCCTCAGTCTTTCCCAGCATCAGGGTCTTTCCCAAAGAGTCAGGTCTTTGCATCTGGTGGCCAAAGTATTGGAGCTTCAGTTTCAACATCAGTCCTTCAAAGAATATTCAAGATATATTTCCTTTAGGACC
Source organism: Aepyceros melampus (assembly GCA_006408695.1). Lineage (NCBI taxonomy): Eukaryota > Metazoa > Chordata > Mammalia > Artiodactyla > Bovidae > Aepyceros > Aepyceros melampus. Next base: position 308,250 of record SJXQ01006983.1, on the reverse strand, counting down.
GACTGGTTTGATCTCCTTGTCCTCCAGGGGACTCTTGAAAGCCTTCTCCAGCACCACAGTTTGAAAGCATCAATTCTTTGGCACTCAGCCTTTTTATAGTCTTAACTCTCATCTGTATGCATGATTACTGAAAAAACCATAGCTTTGAGTATACACACCTTTGTTGACAAAGTGGTGTCTGCTTTTTAATGTGTTGTCTAGGTTTGTCATAACTTTTCTTCCAGGGCTGTCTGGTTCCAAAATGCCTGCCCACACTTTACTATTCCTTTCACTCAGCAACCTCTCTTTTCTTCACTCCAGTAATTACTTTTTCATGAAGGTAAAATTCCTGCCCTGGAGTTACTCCCTTCGTTACTTGCAGATGGCCACCTGGCGCTGGCCAAGGAGGGGCCAGACGGGATCTATGTTTTCACTCCTCCCTTCTTTCCCTTTCCTTCCTCCCCCTCTTCTTTTTTCCTTTTCTACCTCCTTCAGAAAGAGTTTATGAGTTTATGGTAGTGATTCTTTCATTAATTCATTGCCCTGGAATCTTTGGATAAGATTAGGTAATTTAAGGAGGGAAGGAAGAATTCAGGGCAATTATTCTTGCCTTTTTTTCCCCTGCCACCAACAAATGAGTAGACACCTTCCTTCATGTGGTCAGCTCTCTGGGTTTTCTTAACACTTTCCAAATAATCCAGGGTTATCATGGGTTTCCCTATGAAGGATATTAGTAAGACAGGGGGCAGTGTGGAAGCAACTGCTTCTCTCTCTACCACCACTTCCTGGGGAAGGAAAACAATAGTAAAATCAGTAAGTATTGAGAGTGGAATCATGAACAGCCGTTGAGTGGGAGACTTCATTCCTTTCAAAATAAAATGTGTGCTGGAAGAATAGCTAAAAACTTTGCTTAGAGTTTTCCTTTCCGTAGTGCATGACACAGCAGATAAAAAGATGGTTTTGGATAGGTAGGAAGCCCACTGCTGAAGCCAAAAAGAAGCATAGAATTAGGTGACATCAAAGTAAAAAGATAATTTTACAAGATGCAAGTGAATGTGTCTGAATGCAGTGGAGCTTTTCAGGCATCTGCCTATATCCTCAGGCAGAAACTCTATAAATAAACCAGAACCATTAGGCCATGTTAAGAGCTCATCTAGAATTGTCAAGCCTATTCAATCACACTTTCATTTTAGAAAGGTGACAGAATCTGCCAGAGCATCTGAGGAGAAAAAATAGTGTTCAAATTTGTTGTCTTATAGAAGATTTCTCTATCTTCTATCTATTGACCTAATTTCTGCTTTTAATTCACAAAACTTGATGGTGCCAAAGTTATCCTGAAACGAATGTAACTGGCATAACATTTCTCCAAACAAGTGTCTATTAGGCCATATTTTATGTTTTGGGTTTTCAGGCATGCTAGACAGTTTTCCCCTCCTCTCTTAAAATGCTAATAGTCACTCTAATCACTGTTCTAATACATAAACTTCATTAGTTTTGCTTATTAGAAATAAACTTATCAAAGACCTTCCAGAGAACAGGATTGAAAATGAGAAGAGTAGAAAATTGCCTGCAAGGGATGAAAGAGTAAATAAGATGAAAACTGAGGTCTTAGAATATCTAACTTTATAGTTTTGTCTATAGCTATTGCTTTAGTTATCCTAGAGGAGAGTAAAGAAAGAAATTAAATGATGGATGTTTTTATGTGCCTCCTCATACTACTGATGTGTGAGGCAGTACATTCAGTGGAACATGGATTACCACTGATTGATGAGGTTTTTGGAGATTCTTTACTAAGAGGAGATGTGGTTTTAAGATTGGAAGGTGTTTGTATTAAGGAGCAATGTTTTGTCTTTTGTTTTTGTAACCATAAGAGAGACTGAGGTCGGTATGTATGGTATGCAGGAAGCAGAAACTAACCTTAAAAATTTTATGGGTATAAAGAGCAAAAACTTCCCTTCTGCAATCCTGGTTCTAGAAGAAATGTCAGTGTAACCATGGTACATAAGAACTGTAATAATAGGTTCCTGAATCATTTAAGAGTATTGCCTTATTCTTTTGTTCTTGTTATTAGATTTTTCATTCCTTGTTGAATGCTGAAGCCTATCATCTATCTATCTATCTATTGACTTAATTTCTGCTTTGAATTCACCAAACTTGATGGTGTCAAAGTTGTCCTGAAACTAATGTAACTGGTATGACATTTCTCCAGACAATATCTATTAGGCCATATTAACTCATTTAACTCAAGTTAAAGCCATTTAACTCTTCATAGGCATAGGCTTTATGGTTTAAATACCAAGCTAGATCTTTGTTCAAATCCATTATTAGAGTAAATTTGTAGAAGTGAAACTGCTAAGGATTTTGATGCTTGTTGACAATCTGCAATCCAGCAGGACTGTACTAATTTACATGGCTACCAGTATTGTTTTTTTCCCTCAAATACTTGTAAATGATAAATATTCAAATTCTTTCCTAAGCAAGGTGAAAGTTTAGACACTTAATTTAATTTTCTAAGCTTTTTAAAGCAAATAATTCACTTATTTTCATTTTTTTTTTTACAATAAAGCATTTAGGCTACAAGTTTTCCTGTGAGCATGCTGCTGCTTCTAAGTCATTTAGTTTTATCATTCCTTTTGATAGTTAGTTCCAATTGTTATTATTCTGTAAATAGTTTATATTGATAATTATAATTTGTAGTTCAAGTTTTTATGAATATTTTAAAATTTCTATGTAGTTGTTCTTAGTTGAAATTAAAGTAAAAAGATTTTTAAAAAGTTGCATAAAGAAGTCCATGTTAAGGCAAATTTTTTAGGTTTTTCCTTATAGCATATCATTTTACATTTTGGTAAATATTCCAAGGATGTTTACAGTTTGCAGATTTTGGCAGGTATCTATTACTAAGGCTTCTAATGTTATCCAAAACTGTTATATCATTTTTTTATTGTCTATTTATCAGTCAGAGATAAGCCCACTGACAACTACAATCTTAAAAATTATTTGTTGTGTGCCTAATAGCTTTTGTTTTATACTATTTTAATATTTAATGTTTGGCATGTCTATATTTAGTTCTATAATATCATCATTGTAGAACGTTAACTTTCATTGACATAAAATAGTTCTCTTTTCTTCATTGAATACTTCTGACTTGAATTCTACTCTGTCTGATATTAATAGAGAGAGCTACTTCTTTCTTGAGTATTTTTAATGCAATTTTAATTTGTTGTATCTTCCAAATAGCATGCACAATTGTGGTTTTGTGTATTGAAGATTGTTTGTTATTTATTTTGCTTGACTAAAGAGAGTGGTTGTATGAAGGCATTTGATTACTTTTCTCAGGATGACATATGTTTAACTTTACTTCTGCATCTTATTTTATGCCTACATGTTTTTATTCTTTTGTTCTTTTCCTATGTTTGCTGTATTGATTACATTTTTCTTAGTTTCTTTTTTTCTTTACTACTTTGGAAGTTAGCTTCATATTTATATAACTGCTGGTTATCTTAAAAATAACACATTTCAACCTATATTTATCTATCAACATAAAGAATGGACAGTGTATGCTTATTCTTTAATAGCAGCATATGAAAATTTCATGGTTGTTTGAAAATACTATCACATCACTTTTTCTTTTCTTATTTTTTTATTCCTCTTATCTTTTTTTTAAAATTTTAATTGGAGGCTAATTACTTTACAATATTATGGTGGTTTTGCCATACAGTCACATGAATCAGCCATGGATGTACATGTGTTCCCTATCCTGACCTTCCCACCCACCTCCCTCCCCATCCCATCTCTCAGGGTCATCCCAGCCCTGAGCACCAGCCCTGACACCTTGCCTCATGCTTCTAACCTGGACTGGCCATCTATTTCACATATGTTAATATACATGTTTCAAAGTTATTCTCTCAAATCATCCCACCCTTGCCTTTTCCCACAGAGTCCAACAGTCTGTTGTTTACACCTGTGTCTCATTTGCTGTCTTGTATATAGGAAGGAAGGAAGGAAGTGAAGTCGCTCAGTTGTGTCCGATTCTTTGTGACTCCATGGACTGTAAACTATCAGGCTTCTCTGTCCATGGGATTTTCCAGGCAATAGCACTGGAGTGGATTGCCATTTCCTACTCCAGCGGATCTTCCCGACCCAGAGATCGAACCCAGGTCTCCCACATTGCAGACAGACGCTTTACTGTCTGAGCCACCAGGGAAGTATGTCTCGTACATAGGGTCATCATTACCATCTTTCTGAATTCCATCAGTCAGTTCAGTTCAGTTGCTCAGTTGTGTCTGACTCTTTGCCACCCCATGAATTGCAGCACACCAGGCCTCCCTGTCCATCATCAACTCCTGGAGTTCACTCAAACTCATGTCCATCGAGTCGGGGTTGCCATCCAGCCATCTCATCTTCTGCCATCCCCTTCTCCTCCTGCCCCCAATCCCTCCCAGCATCAGGGTCTTTTCCATTGAGTCAACTCTTTGCATGAGGTGGCCAAAGTACTGGAGTTTCAGCTTTAGCATCATTCCTTCCAAAGAAATCCCAGGGCTGATCTCCTTCAGAATGGACTGGTTGGATGTCCTTGCAGTCCAAGGGACTCTCAAGAGTCTTCTCCAACACCACAGTTCAAATGCATCAATTCTTCAGTGCTCAGACTTCTTCACAGTCCAACTCTCACATCCATACATGACCACTGGAAAAACCATAGCCTTGACTAGATGGACCTTAGTCGGCAAAGTTATGTCTCTGCTTTTGAATATGCTATCTAGGTTGGTCATAACTTTTCTTCCAAGGAGTAAGCGTCATTTAACTTCATGGTTGCAGTCACCATCTGCAGTGATTTTGGAGCCCCCAAAAATAAAGTTTGACACTGTTTCCACTGTATCCCTGTCTATTTCCCATGAAGTGATGGGATCAGATGCCATGATCTTCGTTTTCTGAATGTTGAGCTTTAAGCCAACTTTTTCACTCTCCTCTTTTACCTTTATCAAGAAGCTTTTTAGTTCCTCTTCACTTTCTGCCATAAGGGTGGTGTCATCCGCATATCTGAGGTTATCGATATTTCTCCTGGCAATCTTGATTCTACCTTGTGTTTCTTCCAGTCCAGCGTTTCTCATGATGTACTCTGCATAGAAGTTAAATAAGCAGGGTGACAATATACAGCCTTGACAGACTCCTTTTCCTATTTGGAACCAGTCTGTTGTTCCTTGTCCAGTTCTAACTGTTGCTTCCTGACCTGCATATAGGTTTCTCAAGAGGCAGGTCAGGTGGTCTGGTATTCCCATCTCTTTCAGAATTTTCCATAGTTTATTGTAATCCATGCAGTCAAAGACTTTGGCATAGTCAATAAAACAGAAGTAGATGTTTTTCTGGAACTCTCTTGCTTTTTCGATGATCCAGCAGATGTTGGCAATTTAATCTCTGGTTCCTCTTCCTTTTCTAAAACCAGCTTGAACGTCAGGAAGTTCACGGTTCATGTGTTACTGAAGCCTGGCTTGGAAAATTTTGAGCATTACTTTACTAGCATGTGAGATGAGTGCAATTGTGCGGTAGTTTGAGCATTCTTTGGCATTGCCTTTCTTTGGAATTGGAATGAAAACTGACCTTTTCCAGTCCTGTGGCCACTGCTGAGTTTTCCAAATTTGCTGGCATATTGAGTGCAGCACTTTCACAGCATCATCTTTCAGGACTTGAAAGAGCTCAACTGGAATTCCATCACCTCCACTAGCTTTGTTCGTAGTGATGCTTTCTAAGGCCCACTTGACTTCACATTCCAGGATGTCTGGCTCTAGGTGAGTGATCATACCATTGTGATTATCTTGGTGGTGAAGATCTTTTTGTACAGTTCTTCTGGGTATTCTTGCCACCTCTTAATATCTTTTGCTTTTGTTAGGTCCATACCATTTCTGTCCTTTATCAAGCCCAGCTTTGCATGAAATTTTCGCTTACTATCTCTAATTTTCTTGACGAGATCTCTAGTCTTTCCCATTTTGTTCTTTTCCTCTATTTCTTTGCATTGATCGGTGAGGAAGGCTTTCTTATCTCTCCTTGCTATTCTTTGGAACTCTGCATTCAGATGCTTTTATCTTTCCTTTTCTCCTTTGCTTTTCACTTCTCTTCTTTTCACAGCCATTTGTAAGGGCTCCCCAGACAGCCATTTTGCTTTTTTGCATTTCTTTTTCTTGGGGATGGTCTTGATTCTTTCTCCTGTACAATGTCATGAACCTCATTCCATAGTTCATCAGGCACTCTATCTATCAGATCTAGTCCCTTAAATCTATTTCTCACTTCCACTGTATAATCATAAGGGATTTGATTTAAGTCGTACCTGAATGGTCTAGTGGTTTTCCCTACTTTCTTCAATTTAAGTCTGAATTTGGTAATAAGGAGTTCATGATCTGAGCCACAGTCAGCTCCTGGTCTTGTTTTTCTTGACTGTATAGACCTTCTCCATATTTGGCTGCAAAGAATGTAATCAATCTAATTTCAGTGTTGCCATCTGGTGATGTCCATGTGTAGAGTCTTCTCTTGTGTTGTTGGAAGAGGGTGTTTACTATGACCAGTGCATTTTCTTGGCAAAACTCTATTAGTCTTTGCCCTACTTCATTCCGCATTCCAAGGCCAAATTTGTCTGTTACTCCAGGTGTTTCTTGACTTCCTACTTTTGCATTCCAGTCCCCTATAATGAAAAGGACATCTTTTTTGTGTGTTAGTTCTAAAAGGTCTTGTAGGTCTTCATAGAACCATTCAACTTCAGCTTCTTCAGCATTACTGGTTGGGGCATAGACTTGGATTACCGTGATATTGAATGGTTTGCCTTCGAAACGAACAGAGATCATTGTGTCGTTTTTGAGACTGCATCCAAGTACTGCATTTCGGACTCTTTTGTTGACCATGATGGCTACTCCATTTCTTCTGAGGGATTCCTGCCCGCAGTAGTAGATATAATGGTCATCTGAGTTAAATTCACCCATTCCAGTCCATTTTAGTTTGCTGATTCCTAGAATGTCGATGTTCACTCTTGCCGTCTCTTGTTTGACCACTTCCAATTTGCCTTGATTCATGGACCTGACATTCCAGGTTCCTATGCAATATTGTTCTTTACAGCATCGGACCTTGCTTCTATCACCAGTCACATCCACAACTGGGTATTGTTTTTGCTTTGGCTCCATCCCTCCATTTTTTCTGGAGTTATTTCTCAACTTTTTTTTTTTTGTAATTCCATACAAATTGTGAAATTATTTGTTCTATTTCTCTGAAAAATACCGTTAGTAGCTTGATAGGTATTGCATTGACTCTATAGATTGCTTTGGGTAGTATACTCATTTTCACTATATTGATTCTTCTAGTCCATGAACATGTTATATTTCTCCATCTGTTTGTGTTATCTTTGATTTCCTTCATCAGTGTTTTATAGTTTTTTATATATAGTTCATTTGTTTCTTTAGGCAGATTTATTCCTATTTTATTCTTTTTGTTGCAATGGTGAATGGAATTATTTCCTTAATTTCTCTTTCTGTTTTCTCATTGGTAGTGTATAGAAATGCAAGGGATTTCTCTGTGTTAATTTTACATCCTTCAACTTTACTGTATTCGTTAACTAGCTCTAGTAATTTTTCTGGTGGTCTTTAGAGTTTTCTATGTAGAGGATCATGTCATCTGCAAACCGTGAGAATTTTATTTCTTTTTTTCCAATATAGATTCCTTATTTATTTTTCTGCTCTGATTGCTGTGGCCAAAATTTCCAAAACTATGTTGAATAATAGTGGTGAAAGTGAGCATCTTTGTCTTGTTCCTGACTTTAGGGGAAATGCTTTCAGTTTTTCAGCATTGAGGATAATGTTTGCTGTGGTTTATCACATATGGCTTTTATTATGTTGAGGTATGTTCCTTCTATGCCTGATTTCTGGAGGGCTTTTATCATAAATGGATGTTGAATTTTGTCAAAGGCTTTCTCTGCATCTATTGAGATAATCAATATTCTTTAATAGCAGCATTTGAAAATTTCATGGTTGTTTGAAAATACTATCACATCAATTTTTCTTAAAAAAATTTGAGTTTATAACTTAAAGCAATCCATATCAGGGAAAAAGGGAGAAAAGCACAAGAAGATATAATAGAAATATTGAAGTTGTTTATAAACAATATTAGAATTAGAAGTAAAAAAAAATTGTATTAAGTAGCTAGAACAGAGGGGCTAATCTGAGGAATAATCTATTAGGAATAAAATTAAACATTTAATTACTCTTTTAGGTTGAAATGGCTGATCATATTTTCAGATATCTTGGTTCATTTGACATGATCTGATTTAAAATAGAGTCCATGTGGTAGAGAAACTGGTCCTGATGTGATGAAGCCATGGAGTGTAGGCTGTACCCAATGTGAGGGCTCTTGTGGGGAGAGGAATTCCCTCACCAAGTCGGGCAGATAACAGAGACCATACAAGGCTTGTGGTGATGAAATAGAGTTTATTGAAATGAAACAGAGAAGATTTCTGACATAGGCATCAGAAAGGGGTAAAAGAGAATACCTGCATCATTAGCTTGGGCATTATATACCTGTTGACTAGTTACTAGGAATGGATTAAAAGAGTATATCAAGGTTGTAAAAGTTCTACCAGACCCTCTGTTACAACATACTCCTTGAGATAACATAGACACAAGATTAGCCAGAAGGAATGGGTTCCTTTAAGAAGCAAAAACATGTTCTCAAGCAAGATACATTGTTGTTATATAATCATTAGCACAGGACCTAAGGAAAAACAAGTCCTCAGGCAAGATACATTATTGCTATACAATCATTAACACAGAGCCTAAGGAAAAAACAAATCCTTGAGTGAGATGTGTTGTTTATAGGCAAAGAATGTATTCAGTTCAGTTCAGTTCAGTCGCTCAGTCGTGTCCAACTTTTTGCGACCCCATGAATCACAGCACACCAGGCCTCCCTGTCCATCACCAACTTTCGGAGTTCATTCAGATTCATGTCCTTCTTAAGGGGTCTTGGACTCATTATCAACCTGCCTAAAGTTAACTATATCAGTAGGGCCACAGAGAAAGGCACCTCAGGGAGTTCACCCTCCAAACCTACGTAGGTTTGCAACTAAGATGCTTTATGCATGTTGTTTATAGGCAAAGAATGTATTCAGTTCAGTTCAGTTCAGTCGCTCAGTCGTGTCCAACTTTTTGCGACCCCATGAATCACAGCACACCAGGCCTCCCTGTCCATCACCAACTTTCGGAGTTCATTCAGATTCATGTCCTTCTTAAGGGGTCTTGGACTCATTATCAACCTGCCTAAAGTTAACTATATCAGTAGGGCCACAGAGAAAGGCACCTCAGGGAGTTCACCCTCCAAACCTACGTAGGTTTGCAACTAAGATGCTTTATGCAAACAGGTCTCAGTGAAATCTGATCCAAGATGAGCAGAAATGGGGTCTATTCCTTGATGAATAATTAGCAACTCAGAATAAACCACTTTGTTGTTCTGTTGTTCAGTCACTCAGTCATGTGCAACTCTTGTGACCCCATGGATTGCAGCACACCAGCCTTCCCTGTCCTTTACTGTCTCCTGAAGTTTGCTCAAATGCATATCCATTGATGATGATGACATCCAACCATCTCATCCTTTGTCATCCCCTTCTTCTGCCTTAAATCTTTCCCAGCCTCAGCATTTTCCAATGAGTTGGCTCTTTGCATCAGATGGTCAAAGTATTGGAGCTTCAGCTTCAACATCAGTCCTTCCAGTGAATATTCAAGACTGATTTCCTTTAAGATTGACTGGTTTGATCTACTTGCTGTCCAAGGGACTCTCAAGAATATTCTCCAGCACCACGGCTTGGAAGCATCAATTCTTCAGCACTCAGCTTTGTTTACGGTCCAACTCTCACATCCATACATGACTACTGGAAAAACCATAGCTTTGATCAGATGGACCTTTATTGACAAAGTGGTGCCTCTGCTTTTTAATATGCTGCCTAGGTTTGTCAGAGCTTTTATTCCAAGAAGCAAGTGTATTTTAATTTAATGGCTGTTTTCACCATCTGCAGTGATTTTGGAGCCCAAGAAAGTAAATCTGCCACTGTTTCTCTTTTTTCCCTATCAATTTGCCATTAAATGATGGACCTAGTTGCCATGAGCTTAGTTTTTTGAATGTTGAGTTTTAAGCCAGCTTTTTTACTCTCCTCTTTCACTCTCATCAAGAGGCTCTTTAGTTCCTCGTTGCTTTCTGTCCTTAGAGTGTTGTCATCTGCATATCAGAGGTTGATATTTCTCCCAGCAGTCTTGTTTCCATCTTGTGAGTCTTCCAGCCCTGCAATTCACATGATGTACTCTGCATAGAAATTAAAGAATCAGAGAGACAATATATAGCCTTTCCCAATCTGGAGCCAATTCGCCTTTCCATGTCCAGTTCTGACTGTTGCTTTTTGACCTGTATACAGGAAACAGGTAAGGCGGCCTGATATTCCCATCTCTTTAAGAATTTTCCACTGTTTGTTGTGATCCACACAATTAAAAGCTTTAGTATAGTCAATGAAGCAAAGCAGATGTTTTGCTGGAATTTTCTTGCTTTTTCTGTGATCCAGTGGATATTGGCAACTTAATCTCTGGCTCCTCTGCCTTATCTAAATCCAGTTTGTACCACTGGAAGTTCTCAGTTCATGAACTGTTGAAGCCTAGCTTGAAGGATTTTGAACATTACTTTGCTAGGATGTGAAATGAGCCCAATTGTACGGTAGTTTGAGCATTCTTGGGCATTGCCTTTCTTTGGGATTGGAATGAAAACTAACCTTTTCCAGTTCTGTGACCACTGCTGAGTTTTCCAAATTTGCTGACATATTGAATGTAACACTTTAACAGCATCATCTTTTAGGATCTGAAATAGCTCAGGTGGATTTCCATCACCTCCACTAGCTTTGTTCATAGTATTGCTTTTTAAGGCCCACTTGACGTCACACTGCAGAATGTCTGACTCTATGTGAGTGACCACACCATTATGGTTGTCTGAGTCATTAAGATCTTTTTTTGTACAATTCTTCTGTGTTTTCTTGCCACTGTATAGTTAGCAACTCAGAATAACCCACTAGAGCACAATGAAGTTGGATATAGTGTAGAGACCAGGTAAACTTGCTCCACAAACCCTACAGTTCAGAGTTTAGATTTCATTTGATGGCCAGGAATGCAGTTCTTGTTCCCAAGAATGAAGTAAATTCTGAACTAAACAGCATCTATTGTAGTTCTCTGTTTCCATCAGTTCTCTGGAAAATTCTAAGAAGAATTACACATTTCTCACTCTTGTGTGCACTTTAAGAAATGTTCTCAAATATAGGATTTATGGTATGCAGAGGCAATATTACTTCCACAGAACTTTTGTTTAAATTCTAATTATTATGATTTTAACTCTACATAGATGTAATTCTTATGAAGAATTCTACCTACTCATGAAAGATTCATGATTTAGGACCATCTGTGCTTTATTTAGGTATACCTGAACTATTTCTTGTAAAACTACAGAAAAATTCTACTCCTTTCCCCCCCTGATTTTGTAGACATCTCTTTAATCGCTAATAAGATCTATGGTGAAACTATGACCACAGATAGTTGCCTGACCAGTTCTCTGTTTACCAAAAAGGTTAAAAAATGATCTAAGAACATTGTTTTGGAAAGGAACCAGTGCTTGCCTCATCTGGAGTGAAAGCAAAAAGAAGAATCCGGAAGTATCAGTTAAATGTAGTGAGTGGGTGTATGTGCGTGTGAGGAAGTGCAGGCCTGGGAGAGGTTTTTTTTTAACTCCATGGTTTTTAGAAGTTTTTAAAAATATTTATTTACTGTGTTTTGTACTAGTCACAGCATGCAGGCTTCTCTCTAGTTTGGGTGTAGGGGCTCAGTAGTTGTGGCGCTCGGCCTCCAGAGTGCATGGACTCTGTAGTTTACGGCACACAGGCTTAGTTGCCCCACAGCATGTGGCATTTCTTTCTTTCTTTTTTTTTTTTTAACCACTGGACCACCAGGGAAATCCCAAAGGAGAAGTTCTTAACTGATCTTATGAAACACAAGTGAAGAAAGCTATCAGGCCACTGAGTTGGTTTCTGAAAAATTTGCCACGTGTCTGTGCCAATTAGTGGTAGAAAACCTCTGAGACTGTATGCAAAATATTTCTAAACCAGGTCTGTTATCATTTAACTGTTATTCAACCAAATATAATATTTGGAATATCAGCATGGAGTGTCCTATCTCCCATAACTATCTAGAATACTATTCATTTTCCTTGGAGTCCTCAAATCAGAGTTTTTTGTTTTTTCATTTAACTTCCCACAGTATGTTGCTTACATACCCATTGTAACATTTTGTGAAGGAAGAATGAAGTATTGTATGTAAATTGTAATTCACGTACAATGTCACCTTTTTAAAGTGTATTGTTGTTGTTTGGTCCTTTAGTCTTGTCTGACTCTTTGAGACCTTATGAACTGTAGCCTGCCAGGCTTCATTTTCTGTGGGATTTCCCAGGCAAGAATACTGGAGTGGGTTGCCATTTTCTTCTCCAGGGGATCTTCTTGACTCAGGGATGGAACTAACATCTTCTGCTTGCAAATAGGTTCTTTACCACTGAGCCATGGGAGACTTTTAAGTGTATAGTTTGCTGCAAATGTATACAGTTATGTAGCTATTATTATGGTCAGAATACAGAATATTTCCAGCATTCCCTCAAGTCCCTTTATAGCCAATCACCTCTGTCTACCTCAAGATTCCAGCAATAAGTGATCTTCTTTCAGTCTTCACAGATTAAAAAATTTTGTTGTTGTTGTTGTTTAAGTGTCTTAAGAAGGAAGCATTGCATAGATCCTGTATGACCCTGTATATTAAGAGAATGGATCTGTCTCTATATAATTTTGCCTTGAATGTCTTATAAATAGAATCATACAGTTTATAGCATTTTTAGTCTTTTTTGTCTGGCTTCTTTTCATCCACGTGATTTCATGGGTCCAAAATTCAATTTTTATTGTTGTGTAGTATTCTAATTTATGGCTCTGTCATAATTGTAGTGTTATTTATCTTCACTAAAAACCTTGTCACCTATAGGCATATGGTGGCCATTTACCTTATGCTTGGCATGTCATGGGTGCTGGGGGTAAAAGTGCTAATTAAGACATAGTTCTGATGAGATATTTATATAAACAGATGAAATTAATATAATAAGGCTAGGACAGGGTGAGGTATATTCATGAGTATAGAGAAGGGACATTTAGGATAAATTGACCTTTCAAGAGAATAAAAATCAACATAGAAAAGATATATGAAAGAATGCAGAAAAAGAGGAATGAGCATGAAGACAGATAATAGCATATGAAATACTAAGAACTTAACTAGAATATTAAGTTTAAAGTCTTGATGGCAAAGGAGGCTAAGAAAATAAGTAGTAGCTGGAATTGGGAGACTTTAAATGTCATAGAAGGAATTTGTTCTTTATTATGTCATGTGGAGAATGCAATGAATGGCAGCCCACTCCAGTACTCTTGCCTGGAAAATCCCATGGATGGAGGAGCCTGGTAGGCTGCAGTCCATGGCGTCGCTAGGATTCGGACACGACTGAGCGACTTCGCTTTCACTTTCACTTTCATGCATTGGAGAAAGAAATGGCAACCCACTCCAGTGTTCTAGTCTAGAGAATCCCAGGGACGGGGGAGCCTGGTGGGCTGCCATCTCTGGGGTCGCACAGAGTCAGACATGACTGAAGTGACTTAGCAGCAGCAGCAGCAGAGGAATTCTATGATGTATTTTAAGATGGAAGAGTTGGTCTGATTTGCATTTTAAGCTATATTTAGTGTGGCAAATGGAATATGAAAAACAATTTTAGGTGGTTTTTGCCAGTAATAATTAGGACCTGAATCAGACCAGGAGTCTAAAAGGTAGAGAAATAAGAATCAGAAGGAAATAAGAAAGGAAAAAAAACTTGGTTATTGAGTGGTTGTAGATGAAAAGGCATAGAGAGACAGACAGGGTGATTCCCATAATTCCAGAAAGGATGTTGGGATGAATATTTGTGTAGCTCTGAAGAAGGGAATTTTAGTTTTGGACATAATGGATTTGAGGTGCCTATAGTGCTTTCAAGAGGAGATTTTTAGTAGGCATTTGTGTTTATGAACATGACTTCACATGTGAAATTAAAGCAGAGGTTAGGAATAATTAACATATAGTGAAATACATGGAAATGAAAGAGTTACAATTCTTGGAGAGTAGGGCCAAAAATCCTGTTTTTCACGGCTCACAATACAGAGCCTGAAATGCAGAATCTGCTCCAAAATATTTATTAAGAAGATGAATTTCCAAATTAAATTCTGTCTTGTCTGCACACTGGAATTCAGAGGATTTAGACATATAACTAAGGCATGGAATTGCATGACCTATATAAAGGCAGCTGGATAATATTCTCTATCCATGGCAGATAGAGCTTTGTGCAATGAACAAATAATAATCTTATAGTTATTTTCTTATTCTTGGTTGTTGAGGGAAAGAGAGAAGGCCACCAGGAGCTTGGGTTGCACAGACTGCCAACCCACCACTATGTCTACCATTTAGTTCTACCTTGATTAGGCCTGGACTGGGTAAATGAGTGTTTCATCTTGCATTTCCCACATAAACAGATGTCCTTACCCACATATAAATTTAGAAAACTGTGTGGTTTTAGAGAAAAGGAGGCTATTTTTCCAGTCAGGAAAAAGGTGGCTGTTTATCATCACTCTTAAAGACAAGTTTATTTTTCAAAACCCAGGTGAAACCAATCCCAGCTCTTCCAAGAAGCCTTCTCAGATCTTGCCAGTTGGAACTAATCTCTGCTGCTGCCTCTGCTGTCGCTTCAGTCGTGTTCGACTCTGTGCGACCCCATAGACGGCAGCCCACCAGGCTCTGCTGTCTCTGGGATTCTCCAGGCAAGAATACTGGAGTGGGTTGCCATTTCTTTCTCCAGCGCGTGAAAATGAAAAGTGAGAGTGAAGTCGCTCAGTCGTGTCCGACTCCTAGCGACCCCATGGACTGCAGCCCACCAGGCTCCTCTATCCATGGGATTTTCCAGGCAAGAGTACTGGAGTTGGGTACCACTGCCTTCTCCGGGAACTAATTTCTACTCACCATTTATTCTTATATTATTTGTTTTGGAAGCTGTGTGATACATTATAAAAGCCTGGATTTTAGAATTAGGTAGTGATGGGTCCTCAGGCTTCACTAGTGGCTCAGATGGTAAAACGATCTGATGGTAAAGCCTGCAATGCAGGAGACTGGGGTTCAATCCCTGGATCAGGAAGATCCACTGGAAAAGAAAATGGCCACCCATTCCAGTATTCTTGCCTGGAAAATTCCATGGACTGAGGAGACTGGTAAGCTACAGTCCATGGGGTCACAAAGAGTCGGACATGAATGAGTGACTCCACTATTTTTTCTTTTAGGTCTTACCTTGGTGTTGATAGTTGCTAAACTTCTCTGGGGTGGCTGAATGGGCGCAGGAGGGCAGAGAGGAGCTACTCCACGTCCAAGGTCAGGAGGGGCGGCTGTGAGAAGATACCTCTAGTCCAAGGTAAGGAGCAGTGGCTGTGCTTTGCTGGAGCAGCCGGGAAGAGATACCCCACGTCCAAGGTAAGAGAATCCCAAGTAAGAGGGAGGTGTTGTGAGAGGCATCAAAAGGCAGACACACAGACCATAATCACAGAAAACAGGTCAATCTAATCACACTAGGACCACAGCCTTGTCTAACTCAATGAAACTAAGCCATGCCATGTGGGGCCACCCAAGACGGCGGGTCATGGTGGAGAGGTCTGACAGAATGTGATCCACTGGAGAAGGGAAGGCAAACCACTTCAATATTCTTGCCTTGAGAACCCCAAGAACAGTATGAAAAGGAAAAATGATAGGATACTGAAAGAGGAACTCCCCAGGTGTTCCTGGGGTTTGCATTTGGGGCCCAAATGCTACTGGAGATCAATGGAGAAATAACTCCAGAAAGAATGAAGGGATGCCGCCAAAGCAAAAACAATACCCAACTGTGGATGTGACTGGTGATAGAAGCAAGGTCCGATGCTGTAAAGAGCAATATTGCATATGAACCTGGAATGTCAGGTCCATGAATCAAGGCAAATTGGAAGTGGTCAAACAGGAGATGGCAAGAGTGAACGTCGACATTCTAGGAATCAGCTAACTAAAATGGACTGGAATGGGTGAATTTAACTCAGATGACTATTATATCTACTACTGTGGGCAGGAATCCCTCAGAAGAAATGGAGTAGCCATCATGGTCAACAAAAGAGTCTGAAATGCAGTACTTGGATGCAGTCTCAAAAACGACACAATGATCTCTGTTTGTTTCCAAGGCAAACCATTCAGTATCACAGTAATCCAAGTCTATGCCCCAACCAATAATGCTGAAGAAGCTGAAGTTGAATGGTTCTACGAAGACCTATAAGACCTTTTAGAACAAACACCTAAAAAAGATGTCTTTTTCATTATAAGGGACTGGAATGCAAAAGTAGGAAGTCAAGAAACACCTGGAGCAACAGACAAATTTGGTCTTGGAATATGGAATGATGCAGGGCAAAGGCTAATAGAGTTTTGCTAAGAGAACGTACTGGTCATAGGCAACACCCTCTTCCGACATCACAAGAGAAGACTCTACACATGGACATCACAGCTCTGCTGTCTCTGGGATTCTCCAGGCAAGAATACTGGAGTGGGTTGCCATTTCTTTCTCCAGCGCGTGAAAATGAAAAGTGAGAGTGAAGTCGCTCAGTCGTGTCCGACTCCTAGCGACCCCATGGACTGCAGCCCACCAGGCTCCTCTATCCATGGGATTTTCCAGGCAAGAGTACTGGAGTTGGGTACCACTGCCTTCTCCGGGAACTAATTTCTACTCACCATTTATTCTTATATTATTTGTTTTGGAAGCTGTGTGATACATTATAAAAGCCTGGATTTTAGAATTAGGTAGTGATGGGTCCTCAGGCTTCACTAGTGGCTCAGATGGTAAAACGATCTGATGGTAAAGCCTGCAATGCAGGAGACTGGGGTTCAATCCCTGGATCAGGAAGATCCACTGGAAAAGAAAATGGCCACCCATTCCAGTATTCTTGCCTGGAAAATTCCATGGACTGAGGAGACTGGTAAGCTACAGTCCATGGGGTCAAAAGAGTCGGACATGAATGAGTGACTCCACTATTTTTTCTTTTAGGTCTTACCTTGGTGTTGATAGTTGCTAAACTTCTCTGGGGTGGCTGAATGGGCGCAGGAGGGCAGAGAGGAGCTACTCCACGTCCAAGGTCAGGAGGGGCGGCTGTGAGAAGATACCTCTAGTCCAAGGTAAGGAGCAGTGGCTGTGCTTTGCTGGAGCAGCCGGGAAGAGATACCCCACGTCCAAGGTAAGAGAATCCCAAGTAAGAGGGTAGGTGTTGTGAGAGGCATCAAAAGGCAGACACACAGACCATAATCACAGAAAACAGGTCAATCTAATCACACTAGGACCACAGCCTTGTCTAACTCAATGAAACTAAGCCATGCCATGTGGGGCCACCCAAGACGGCGGGTCATGGTGGAGAGGTCTGACAGAATGTGATCCACTGGAGAAGGGAAGGCAAACCACTTCAATATTCTTGCCTTGAGAACCCCAAGAACAGTATGAAAAGGAAAAATGATAGGATACTGAAAGAGGAACTCCCCAGGTGTTCCTGGGGTTTGCATTTGGGGCCCAAATGCTACTGGAGATCAATGGAGAAATAACTCCAGAAAGAATGAAGGGATGCCGCCAAAGCAAAAACAATACCCAACTGTGGATGTGACTGGTGATAGAAGCAAGGTCCGATGCTGTAAAGAGCAATATTGCATATGAACCTGGAATGTCAGGTCCATGAATCAAGGCAAATTGGAAGTGGTCAAACAGGAGATGGCAAGAGTGAACGTCGACATTCTAGGAATCAGCTAACTAAAATGGACTGGAATGGGTGAATTTAACTCAGATGACTATTATATCTACTACTGTGGGCAGGAATCCCTCAGAAGAAATGGAGTAGCCATCATGGTCAACAAAAGAGTCTGAAATGCAGTACTTGGATGCAGTCTCAAAAACGACACAATGATCTCTGTTTGTTTCCAAGGCAAACCATTCAGTATCACAGTAATCCAAGTCTATGCCCCAACCAATAATGCTGAAGAGCTGAAGTTGAATGGTTCTACGAAGACCTATAAGACCTTTTAGAACAAACACCTAAAAAAGATGTCTTTTTCATTATAAGGGACTGGAATGCAAAAGTAGGAAGTCAAGAAACACCTGGAGCAACAGACAAATTTGGCCTTGGAATATGGAATGATGCAGGGCAAAGGCTAATAGAGTTTTGCTAAGAGAACGTACTGGTCATAGGCAACACCCTCTTCCGACATCACAAGAGAAGACTCTACACATGGACATCACCAGATGGCCAACACCGAAATCAGATTGATTATATTCTTTTCAGCCCAAGATGGAGAAGCTCTATACAGTCAAGAAAAACAAGACCAGGAGCTGACTGTGGCTCAGATCATGAACTCCTTATTACCAAATTCAGACTTAAATTGAAGAAAGTAGGGAAAACCACTAGACCATTCAGGTATGACTTAAATCAAATCCCTTGTGATTATACAGTGGAAGTGAGAAATAGATTTAAGGGACTAGATCTGATAGATAGAGTGCCTGATGAACTATGGAATGAGGTTCATGACATTGTACAGGAGAAAGAATCAAGACCATCCTCAAGAAAAAGAAATGCAAAAAAGCAAAATGGGTGTCCAGGGAGGCCTTACAAATAGCTGTGAAAAGAAGAGAAGTGAAAAGCAAAGGAGAAAAAGAAAGATATAAGCATCTGAATGCAGAGTTCCAAAGAATAGCAAGGAGAGATAAGAAAGCCTTCCTCACAGATCAATGCAAAGAAAGAG
Organism: Aepyceros melampus; assembly: GCA_006408695.1. NCBI lineage: Eukaryota > Metazoa > Chordata > Mammalia > Artiodactyla > Bovidae > Aepyceros > Aepyceros melampus. The sequence continues at coordinate 289,339 of SJXQ01006983.1, read as the reverse complement.
AGGAAAAGAACAGAAAGGGGAAGACTAGAGATCTCTTCAAGAAAATTAGAGATAGTAAGGGAACATTTCATGCAAAGATGGGCTTGATAAAGGATAGAATTGGTATGGACCTAACAGAAACAGAAGATATTAAGAAGAGGTGGCAAGAATACCCAGAAAACTGTACAAAAAAGATCTTCACGACCCAGATAATCATGGTGGTGTGATCACTCACCTAGAGCCAGACATCCTGGAATGTGAAGTCAAGTGGGCCTTAGAAAGCATCATATGGACAAAGCTAGTGGAGGGATGGCATTCTGGTTGAGCTATTTCAAATCCTGGAAGATGATGCTGTAAAAGTGCTGTACTCAATATGCCAGCAAATTTGGAAAACTCAGCAGTGGCCACAGGACTGGAAAAGGTCAGTTTTCATTCCAATTCCAAAGAAAGGCAATGCCAAAGAATGCTCAAATTACCACACAGTTGCACTCATCTCACACACAAGTAAAGTAATGCTCAAACTTTTCCAAGCCAGGCTTTAGCAACACATGAACCGTGAACTTCCAGATGTTCAAGCTGGTTTTAGAAAAGGAAGAGGAATCAGAGATCAAATTGCCAACATCTGCTGGATCGTGGAAAAAGCAAGAGAGTTCCAGAAAACCATCTATTTCTGTTTTATTGACTATGCCGAAGCCTTTGACTGTGAGGATCACAATAAACTGTGGAAAATTCTGAAAGAGGTGGGAATACTAGACCACCTGACCTGCCTCTTGAGAAATCTGCATGCAGGCCAGGAAGCAACAGTTAGAACTGGACATGGAACAACAGACTGGTTCCAAATAGGAAAAGAAGTACATCAAGGCTGTATATTATCGCTCTGCTTATTTAACTTCTATGCAGAGTACATCATGAGAAACACTGGGCTGGAAGAAGTACAATCTGGAATCAAGATTACCGGTAGAAATATCAATAACCTCAGACATGCAGATGACACCAACCTTATGGCAGAAAGTAAAGAAGAACTAAAAAGCCTCTTGTTGAAAGTGAAAGAGGAGAGTGAAAAAGTTGGCTTAAAACTCAACATTCAGAAAGTGAAGATCATGGCATCTGGTCCCATCACTTCATGGAAATAGATGGAGAAACAGTGGAAACAGTGTTAGACTTTATTCTTTTGGGCTCCAAGATCACTGCAGATGGTGACTGCAGCCATGAAATTAAAAGATGCTTACCCCTTGAAGGAAAGTTATGACCAACCTAGATGGCATATTCAGAAGCAGAGACATTACTTTGCCAACAAAGGTCCATCTAGCAAGGCTATGGTGTTTCTTGTGGTCATGTATGAATGTGAGAGTTGAACTGTGAAAAAAGCTGAGCGTCGAAGAATTGATCCTTTGGAACTGTGGTGTTTGAGAAGACTCTTGAGAGTCCCTTGGACTGCAAGGAAATCCAACCAGTCCATTCTAAAGGAGGTCAGGCTTGGTTGTTCTTTGGAAGGAATGATGCTAAAGCTGAAACTCCAGTACTTTGGCCATCTCACACGAAGAGTTGACTCATCAGAAGAGACTCTGATGCTGAGAGGGTTTGGGGGCAGGAGGATAAGGGGACGACAGAGGATGAGATGGCTGGATGGCATCATTGACTCAATGCATGAGTTTGGATGACCTCTGGGGTTTGGTGATGGACAGGGAGGCTGTGATTCATGGGGTTGCAATGAGTTGGACACGATTGAGCGACTGAACTGAACTGAACTGAACTGAAACTTCTCTGAATCTCACTCTCCTTATCTGTAAATTATCTATATTGATGCATGTTGGGGTGGGAGGGAGGCCTGTTAAGTAATCATTTCCTCATTTCCAAATTCCAAACCTTGGAAGATACATATGGACAGATGGAAATGCTAGTTGTACCTTTCTCATTCATTAGTCAGTCAAGCTTCTCCTTCAGCAAGAGGCTGATGCAGAAGCTGCTAGTGCAAGTTATATACTTTTCATTCCTTTGGAGTAGAGTAGAAGTGGGGAATAAATATTCCCTTATAAAAATATCTAGTTTTAAATTTACCTTCATGCTAGAAATAGAGCTCATTGCTTTCTTTCTTTCTTTCTTTTTTATTTTACTTTACAATACTGTATTGGTTTTGCCATACATTGACATATTGCTTTCTTTAGTGCCCTTTATAGCACTAAGTATAGTACTTTAATGGAGAAGGTAATGGCACCCCACTCCAGTACTCTTGCCTGGAAAATCCATGGACGGAGGAGCCTGGTGGGCTGCAGTCCATGGGGTCGCTACTAGTCGGAGACGACTAAGTGGCTTCACTTTCACTTTTTGCTTCATGCATCGGAGAGGGAAATGGCAACCCACTCCAGTGTTTTTGCCTGGAGAATCCCAGGGACAGGGGAGCCTGGTGGGTTGCCGTCTATGGGGTCACACAGAGTCAGACGTGACTGAAGCAACTTAGCAGCAGCAGCATAGTACTTTAATATGTAGGTTATCATTTGATGTTTGTTGAATTAAGTTACAAACAAATCTCATTTGTTTCATTAATATTAGGTATTGAATTTCTCTCCAGAATTTGTGTACTTCTTTTACCATATGATCTTTAGACATTGTAGGTCTATACAATTTATTTTCCTCTTTTACTTAAAAATAACTTCTAATTTGAAGTATAAATATACATACAGAAATGTACAAAAATCATATATATTGAGGAATTATGACAAATTGAACACACTTGTGTAGCCATTACCTTGATAAAGCAATAGAACACAGCCTGCATGCTAGAATTCCCCTCTGAATCCCCTTCCAGAGATAGCATTAGCTTCATTGCTAACCCTTATATTAATTTTGTCTGTTTTTTAAGTGTATATGTTTGTGGTCTTATCTGTTCAGGTTATGTATATGAGATGTATTTACTACCTTTTGGATAAATGTAACATGTTCACCTTTATTTGCTATGTCATTTTCTATTGTATAAGTATATTATCATTTATATATTGAATCCATTATTAATTGACATTTGGATTGTTTCCAATATTCTGCTATTATGGATAAAATTGCAGTGAAGATTCTTGAACACTTTTTGGGTATTTATCTTGAGTACATAAGAGGGAGATTCCTGGGACACCCTGTAAGTATGTATTTAGCTTTAGTAGATAATGCAAGAGTAATTTTTCAAGCTGTTTGTACCCATTTACATTCCCATTGGGATTGTTTGAGAATTCTATTGCTTCATATCATTATCAGCACTGGGTAATCTCAGGCTTCTGAGTATTGGCTACTCTGTTGAGCATGTAGTGATAGCTCATTGTGGTTTGGGTTTACATTTACCTGATGACTAATAACATTAAGGAAATTCATAACTTTTTATGCCATGTCATTCTATCATGATGAAATCCTTATTCATGATTTTATCTGTTTTATTAAATTAAAGATTCTAATTAAAATTTTATTATTAATTTTTGATCTAATTTAGAGCCTATTTTGTTTACAATTAATGCTTTTGGGTGTTCAATTAATAAATTGTTGCCTATTTTGTCATTAAAATATATATGTCTGTTACCTCCTGGAAGTCTCCCCTCCCTCTTTTACATGTACCTCTATCTACACTATTCCTAGAACTGATTTTCTGTGTATGGGATGAGATAGGGTCTAGGTTCATTTTTTTTTTTTTTTGATAACAAGTTGAACAGGACTGTTTATTAAAAGGAACATCTTTAAAATTTCCCCCTTGTTCATTGGTCACTCTTTGTCATAAATCAATAGTCTATATACAGAGATTTGTTTCTGGACTTACTATTATATTCCATTGTTTTGTTGATCTATTCTTGATTACCACAATGTTTTAAAGCTGTATATTTTCAATGTTTTGATGTCTTGTGGCATAAGTCTTCCCATTTTCCTTCAAGATCTTGGCTGTTCTTAGTCCACAGCATTTCCATGTAAAATTTAGAGTTATCTTGTCAATTTCTGTAACAACAACAACAACAAAAATCCATTGGCATATTTGAAAAATTTTGAGATAATTTTATACTTACAGAAAAGTTGCATAGATAATAGAATTCTCATATGCCCCTCATTCATTTTCTCAAAATAACATCTTATATTACTGTGGTACATTTATCAAAACTAAGAAACTGACAGTGATGTATTACTCTTAGCTGAACTCCAGACTTTATTTGGATTTCACTAGGTTTTTCTATTAATGTCCTCTTCCTTTCTAGGATTCAATTCCGTATATCACATCGCATTAAAAAAATATATATATATATTTCTGATGTGGACCATGTTTAAAGTCTTTATTGAATTCGTCACAATATGGCTTCTTTTTTTGTGTGTGTTTTGATTTTTTTGGTTGCAAGGCATGTGAGATCTTAGCCCCCAACCAGGGAGTGGACCCACACCTCCTGCAGTGGAAGGTGAAGTCTTAACCACTGGACTGCCAGGGAAGTCCCCACATTTAGCCCCCATATTTAGTTGCATTTAGTTGTCAAGTCTGTCTAGTCTCCTCATATATGGGACAGTTTCTAAGCCTTTATTTTTCATCATGATTTTGGTAGTCATAAGGAGTACTGATTAATTCATCTGTGGAATGTTTCTCTTCTCAGGTATTCTATTATTTTTCTTATGATACTTCTAGGGTTTTGGTAAAGAATATAGCAGATGGACTTCCCTGGTGTTATAGTAGAGAGGAATCTGCCTGCCAGTGCAGGGAACATGGGTTCAGTCTCTGGTTCAGGAAGATTTCATGTGCCTTGGAACAACTAAGCCCATGCACCTCAACTATTGAGCTGGTGTACTGCAACTACTGAAGCCCACACACCTAGAGCTGGTGCTCTGCAACAAGAAGTCACTGCAATGAGAAGGTCATACACCACAACTAGAGAAAGCCCTCTTGCAGCAACGAAAAACCTAGTACAGCCAAAAATAAATAAATAACTTAAAAAAGAGTACATACACAGCTGAGTACACGTCTTATCACATATATCAGGGAATACATGATACTCACATGAAATTACTGGTGATTTCAACTTTCATCATTTAGTTAAAGTACTGTTGCCAGATTTGCTCAATTTAAAGCTATATTTTTCTTTTCTTACTTCATTCTTTGGAAATGAGTCATTAAGACTGGCCCGCCCTAGAGGTGGTGATGAAGGGGTGGTATTAACCTCCATCTAGGGCAGGATGCACTATCTTTACATATTATTTGGAATTCTTCCATAAGAATGTTTCTTTTCTGTTTATTCAATCATTCATTCATTCTTTCATCCAACCATTCATATCACTAGGGACTCATATATATTTATATTTTCAGTTATAATCCAAAATCACTTTATTTTGTTGCTCAAATTGTCCCAGGTTTTGTTGGTTTTGTTCAGTTGCTCAGTCTTGTCTAAGTCTTGTGACACCATGCCAGGCTTTGTGACACCATGCCATGCAGCACGCCAGGCTTCCCTGTCCTTCACTGTCTCCTGGAGTTTTGTAAATTCATGTCCATTGAGTCAGTGATGCCATCAAACCATCTCATCCTCTGTCACCCCCCTCTTCTGCCCTCAGTCTTCCACAGCACCAGGGTCTTTTTCCAATGAGTCAGCCCTTCCCATCAGGTGGCCAAAATATTGGAGCTTCAGCTTCATCATCAGTCCTTCCAATGAATATTCAGGGTTGATTTTCTTTTAAGATTGACTGGTTGGATCTCCTTGTAGTCTAAGGGACTCTCAAGAGTCTTCTCTAACACCACAGTTCATCTGAATTAAATTAACCCATTCCAGTCCATTTTAGTTCATGGATTCCTAAAATGTCTGTGTTCACTCTTGCCATCTCCTGTTTGACCACTTCCAATTTACCCTGATTCATGGACCTAACATTCCAGGTTTCTATGCAATATTGTTCTTTACAGCATTGGACTTTACTTTCACCACCAGACACATCCACAACTGTGCATTGTTTCTGCTTTGGCTCAGCCTCTTTGTTCCTTCTGGAGCTATTTCTCCACTCTTCTCCAGTAGCATATTGGGCACCTAACGACCTGGGGAATTCATCTCTAAGTGTCATATCTTTTTGCCTTTTCATACTTTTCATGGGGTTCTCAAGGCAAGAATGCTGAAGTGGCTTGACATTTCCTTCTCCAGTGGACCATATTTTATCAGAACTTTCCACCATGACCTATCTGTTTTGGGTGGCCCTACATGGCATGGCTCATAGTTTCATTGAGTTAGACAAGGCTGTGATTGATGTGATCGGTTTGGTTAGTTTTCTGTTATTGTGCCCTCTGATGGATGAAGATAAGAGGCTTGTGGAAGCATCCTGGTGGGAGGGAATGGCTGTGGGGAAAACAGGATCTTGCTCTGGTGGGCAAGGCCATTCTTAGTAAATAGGGAAATTTTTCAGATTGGTCCCTGTGTCCATTTAATATCTCTATATTTTGTTTTGAAGCATTTCCTTACTTCTTGGCAGTATAAGATACTCCAGGCCTATCTTTCATATGCCCCACTGTAGACCTAGAATCAGTGATTTCTCCAGTGAGCTCTTGTTTCTTTTACTGGAGAATGATATTTAGAAACCAAGATCTGGGCATTTGGTGTGCTCATTGTTACCATTGCTTCTAGGCCCTCTCAATGATTAGTACTGTATATAATATATTTACATATGTATACACACATGCATACACACACATATGCATACACAAATATGTGTATGCATATGTGTGTGTGTATGTATACATCTATGAATACTAACCCATGCATATACACATTTATAATTGTTCTGCATCTATCCATGTATACACACACATATATAGGCTAAGTATGAGTTTATACTGATATTTCTGACTTATTAAATTCTAAAAAGCTGAAAACAGACGTTGGCAAGGTTGCAGATCAACAGGAACTCTCATTAAATGGTGATGATAATAAAAATAGTACAGCTACTTTTGAGAATATTTGGCAGTTCTTATAAAGTTAAACCCAGACCCACCATACCACTCAACAATCACACTCTTAGGAATTTACCAAAGTGACTTGAAAATTTATGTCCGAACAAAAGCTGCTGAATGTTTCTAACATCTTTATTCCTAATTGCTAAAAACCAAAAATATCTAACATGTCCTTTAACAAGGGAACAGGTGAATTGTGATACAACCATACTCTTAAATACTATTCAGCTACAGAAATGAATAAGCTATTGATTCACACATTGACAGAAATGAATCTTTAATGCTTTGTATTAAGAGAAAGAAGTTGTACTCAAAAGACCACATAGTGTATGATTTTATTCATGTGACATTCTGTAAGAGATAAAATGATAGGAAATGAAAACAGATTAGTGGTTACCAGAACTTAGGAGTAGGGGAATTGTTGACTCCAAAGAGAATTACAGAGGAACTTTATGGTGAAAGAACTATTGGGGAGTGATGGACATGCCTCTAAGCATTTGTTGTCTAATGGTGCAAACCAATTCATGCATTTGAAAATTGATGTTTTGATTAAAAATTATAAGGCTATACACAAAAGGAACTGTACATAAACACTGTATTCTAGTTGGTGAATTTCTTTCTCATGGAGATAGAGTAGTTTATTAGATAAAGCAAACAATTCTAAAACTGCTTTAGGTGTATACTTATTAAACAAATAAGTAAATAAATAATAGATGGTAAGTGCCAGGTTTCTCATCTGTGAAGAATTATAGACAAACTAGAAAGGAATACTAAAATGAACCTGATAGTACTGGATTAAAGTCAGAAAATCAGTATAAACTTATATTTAGCTCTATGTACTTGTTTTTATAGTCACATTTATTAATGTGAAGCTTTTTATAATCTGTTATTAATGTCTATAGGGTATACCATGATGTCTAAATTTTAGTTTTTAATATATTGGTAAGTTGTGATTCCTATCTTTTTTCTTGGCTACTCTTACTAGAGATTAATTAATTTTATTAGACTTCTGAATACACCAACTTTGGCTTTATTGATTCTATTGTATATTTTGTTTATATTCTACTGTTAATTTGTTTTCTTTTTTAAACATCACTCATTATCAGAGAAATGCAAATCAAAACCACAATGAGGTACCATTTCACACCAGTCAGAATGGCTACAATCCAAAAGTCTGCAAGCAATAAATGTTGAGAGGGTGTGGAGAGAAGGGAATCCTCTTACACTGTTGGTGGGAATGCAAACTAGTACAGCCACTATGGAAAACAGTATGGAGATTCCTTAAAAAAATTGCAAAGAGAAATACCATATGACCCAGCAATCCCACTGCTGGGCATACACACCGAGGAAACCAGAACTGAAAGAGACACATGTACCCCAATGTTCACTGCAGCACTGTTTATAATAGCCAGGACATGGAAACAACCTAGATGTCCATCAGCAGATGAATGGATAAGAAAGCTGTGGTACATATACACAATGGAGTATTACTCAGCCATTAAAAAGAATACATTTGAATCAGTTCTAATGAGATGGATGAAACTGGAGCCGATTATACAGAGTGAAGTAAGCCAGAAAGAAAAACACCAGTACAGTATACTAACACATGTATATGGAATTTAGAAAGATGGCAATGATAACCCTGTATGTGAGATAGCAAAAGAGACACAGATGAATAGAATGGACTTTTGGACTCTGAGGGAGAGGGAGAGGGTGGGAGGATTTGGGAGAATGGCACTGAAACATGTATACTATCATGTAAGAAATGAATCACCAGTCTATGTTCGATACAGGATACAGGATACTTGGGACTGGTGCACAGGGATAATTCAGAGAGTTGATATGGGGTGGGAGGTTGAAGGGGGGGTTCAGGATTGGGAACTCATGTACACCCGAGACGGATTCATGTCAATGTATGGCAAAACCAATACAGTATTGTAAAGTAAAATAAAGTAAAAATAAAAATTAAAACAAACAAACAAGAAAACAAAAAACTTTTGTCTTGGAGTATAGCAGACTAATACATTGTTGTGATAGTTTCAGGTGGACAGCAGAAGGACTCAGCAATGCATATACATATATCCATTCTCCCCCAGCTCCTCTCCTGTCCAGGATGCAGTATAACTTTGAGCAGAGCTCCCTGTGCTGTGCAATAAGACCTTGTTTGTTATACATTTTATTTATTAAAAAAATCTTTTTTTACACCTTTGAAAAATTCATTTATATTTTTGGTTACATTTGATTGTTGTTGTTTTGTGTGTTCTCTCTCTAGTTGCAGTGAGTTGGGTGCATGGACTTCTCATTGTGGTGATTTTTCCTGTTGCAGAGTGCAGCCTAGAGGGCCTGGTGGGCTTCAATAGTTGCAGAACACTGGCTCAGTGGTTGTGGCACACAGACTTAGTTGTTCTGCAGCATGTAGAATCTTCCCAGACCAAGGATCGAACTTGTATGCCCTGCATTGGCAGACAGATTCTTATCCTCTGCACCACCAGGGAAATCCTGGTTATCTATTTTAAATACAGCAGGGTGTACATGTTGATCCCAAACTCCCTAACTATCTCTTCCCACCATCCTTTCCCCCAGTTCTGCATCTGCAGATTCAACAAACTATGAATTGTGTAGTACTTACTATAAAAAAATTTGCATAAAAGTGGATTTGCATTGTTCAAGCTCATGTTGTACAGGGTCAACTGTGCATTTGTGTGTATACATACATATTTTTCAACATTTCTGTATTCTAGTGTTTATGGTATGTCTCCTAAACAGCACAAAGATTACTTTTTAATGCAATGCTTCACTTATGTTCAACTGGAGTACTTAGCCTCGATCCAATGATAAGTTACATATAAATTTGTGTTTGTGCATGCTAAATTGCTTCAGTTGTGTCCAACTCTATGTGACCCTATGGACTGTAGCCTGCCAGGATCTTTTGTCCATGGGATTCCCCAGGCAAGAATACTGGAGTGGGTTGCATGCCCTCCCCACCCAGAGACTGAAACTGCATCTCTCATGTCTCCTCTATTGGTAGGTAGATTCTTTTTTTTTTTTTTAATTAATTTTTATTTTTTAGTTTGTTTTGCTTTATAATACTGTATTCGTTTTGTTACACATTGACATGAATTAGCCATGAGTGTACATGAACTCCCAATCCCGACCCCCACCTCCACCCTCCCGCCCCACACCCTCTCTCTGGATTATCCCCGTGCATCAGTCCCAAGCATCCTGCATCCTGCATCAAACCTGGATAGGCAATTCGTTTCGCTTCTGATATCACACATGTTACATTGCCACTCTGCCAACCCATCCCACCCTCTCCCTCTCCCACAGAGTCCAAAAGGCCATTCTATACAACTGTGTCTCTTTTGCTGTCTTGCGTACAGGTTTATCATTACCATCATTCTAAATTCCATATATATGTGTAAGTATACTGTATTGATGTTTTTCTTTCTGGCTTACTTCACTCTGTATAATCGGCTCCAGCGTCATCCACCTTATTAAAACTGATTCAAATGTATTCTTTTTAATAGCTGAGTAATACTCCATTGTGTATATGTACCACAACTTTCTTATCCATTCATCTGTTGATGGACATCTAGGTTGTTTCCATGTCCTGGCTATTACAAACAGTGCCGCGATGAACATTGCTTCTCTTCTTTTCTCAGCTATTTGTAAGTCCTCCTCAACCATTTTGCCTTTTTGCATTTCTCTTTCTTGGGGGTGGTCTTGATCACTGCCTCCTTTACAAAGTCATGAAACTCCTTCCATAGCTGTTCAGGCACTCTGTCTATCAGATTTAATCCCTTGAATCTATTTGTCATTTCCACTGTATAATTGTAAGGGATTTGATTTAGGTCATACCTGAATTGTCTAATGGTTTTCCCTACTTTCTTCAATTTAAGTCTGACTTTGGCAATAAGTAGTTCATAATCTGAGCCACAGTCAGCCCCTGGACTTATTTTTGCTGACTGTATAGAGCTTCTCCATCTCTGGCTGAAAACATATAATCAATCTGATTTCAGTATTGACCATCCAGTGATGGTCAACTGGAGGGGCCTTAATTGGCTACTTGCTAATGAATGGTTTGGGGAATAAAGAGCTATGATTTCTTATTTACAGCAGTCCTGATCACCATCTTTTTCTGCATAGCTAGTTTATCAGTTCGGAATCAGTTTCAGACAACAGAATCCACTCAGTAGTTGGGGCTGAAGGGGATTTGTTAACAGGCATTGGTTGTCTTAGTCACCCACTGGAAGGATTGGAGGAGTAGGCTCAAAGTTGGCTTTCTGGAATAAGAATTACAATGCCTCTGCTGTGAGTCAAGAGTTCACAGGAAGTGGCAGGCTCAAGCTGCTAAACAGTATACCATAAGGTATACTGTTGTGGATGGCCTGCAGTGAGACTTTGAGAAAATTGACATCAGAAAGCAATAGGGGAAGAGAAGTTAGCAAAGGAGATTGTGAAAGAGTAGCAAAGAGGTCGGAGGACATCCGGGGAGTACGAGTCACAGAGACTGAGGGAAGATTTTCGGCAGAAGAGAGTGGAAAAGAGTATCTAAGAAATGTCCCATCTAATAAGAGGCAATAAAGGGGTGGTTGGAAATCTTGCAAGAACCGTTTCAGTGAGATTAATGAAGCCAGAATGCAGTGGGTGAAGGAGACAGTGGGAGGTATGAAAACAAAGACAAGTGTACACCACTCTTGCAGAAAGCCTGCCTGTGAAGGAGAAGAGAGAGTGGGGTAGCTGTCAGAGTGTGACATAGTGGGAAGAGGGTGACTCCTTTTTTAGAAGATGGGAGAAACTAGTAGCACATTTTAAAATGTTTATGAGGAGAATCCTATCGAGTAGAAGTAGTTGAACGCACGGAAGAATAATGTGCAATAGATGGAGTGTGGTTCTTAAAGAGATGGGAAGGGGTAGGATGAGCGATCTGAGGAGACAGTGGAAGTAAGAGGATCAAAGAAATGAAATACCTGCAATGGAGAACAGGAGGGTCACTGGGCAGCCCTGAGTCCTTATATGGAAATCTGTACATTAAGAATGACATATTTCAAATATCTAAGATACAGATGTATCTTAGAGGTGGTGAAGGACTCCAGGAGATGGTGAAGGACAGAGAAGCCTGGCATGCTGCAGTTCATGGAACATAAAGAGTCAGACATGACTGAGCAACTGAACACAATAAAAAGACGCAGATCCTAAAATGCTGGACTGGCTGAGTGAAGGTGGGATGGGAGCTGTGCAAATCCCATCCATATATAACTGGGACACTAGAAGACCTATGGATCAGTTGTTTCTGATTAATACAGTGAATACAACTTAAACTGGGTTGTAAAATGAACAGACTGTATTAGCTTAAAAGGAAAAGTTAAATATTGTGTAGACTTCAGGCATAGGTTGATCAAGGCTCCCGTTGTGATGTACTCTTTTCAGGCCCACTCCATGTGCTGGCTTTGTTCTTATTCTGGCTTCCCTCAGGGTTACACTTGGACTGCTAGCAGCAGTCAGGGTTGAGGATTCCAGAAAAAATTGGAACCACGAAGAAAGAGTGGAGAAGGAAGAGGAAAAATACTTGCCTTCTTCCTTTTATCCAATCTCCCACCGTTTCTTCTTCTCTTGGCAGAACCTAACAAAAGCCAGAAGGAAGGGGGCATAGAATCACAGAACAAACGAGCAGAAGGATAGGGAAATGGGTCTGTAGGCAAACAGGCAGATATCTGGCACAGGTCCAAGAAATGCGTGTATGCATGCTAAGTCACTTCAGTCATGCCTGACTCTTTGCAGTCCTGTGAACTGTAGCCCGCCAGGCTCCTCTGTCCATGGAATTCTCCAGGCAAGAATACTGGAATGGGTTGCCATGCCCTCCTCCAGGGGATCTTCCCAACCCAGGGATCAAATCCATGTCTCTTGCATCTCCTGCATTGGCAGGCGGGTTCTTTACCACTAGTGCCACCTGGAAGCCCTGGCCCAAGAGGTATTGAACAGCAAAAATACAGTGACCTTGGAGCAAGGCATTCAGAGTTCCTCCCAGCACACAGAACCTGAGGAACTCACAACCAGCTCATGGAGGACCTGACCTTCCTACATCCTGGGAGGTGATGACTGTCAGGTACTGCAGGGACAGTATGTTATTAGAAGTGGTATGACACTGTGAGTGTGAGTTTGCCTCTCAGTGATCCAATTCTTCTCTGCCTACAGTTAGTCAGGGCATAGCTGAATGAGTCAGTGAGAGGCATTCATATTACATGGAGATCCTAGGTGCTGGAAGCCAGCTGCAGTTCTAAGCCAGGACTTGGGGCTGATTTTAGGAAAGAGGGCAAGCACATTAGATTATGCAGTTGTATTACATAAGCCACGCATACATGGAAAGAAGAGGGTAGGCTAGCCAGCCGTATGCTGGGCTGTGGTTGCTATCATTTGGGGCTGCTGGCATATATTTTCCTCCTTCCTTCTGTAACCAGCTGCTTCAGAACTTGGGTAGGAACCCTGCATGGGTAAGACAATCAGCTTGGACAAGTGCTTTACACAGTGCCCATCAGCCCAAACCTTCAGTCTCCCATTGTCCTTGTCCTCATGCTCCCTACGAGTTAGGATTACAGAGGTATGCTTGTGTACCAGATGGCCAAGCGGATGGACGATGAGGTGGACAGCTGTTGTTTTTATCTGCCCATCACCCCTTCCTTTGGGGAACTAAACTTTCCCCTCCTTGTAGTTCTGGAAAGGGCTGTAAATCACAAGCGCCTGTACCCTATTACCTTAGAAAAGTCCATGTGACCCGGTCTAGGTTAAGCCAATCAGATACTCCCTCCCAGGAATGTGAGTTGGGAACAGATACAACAGGGCCAGAAAGCAGCTTAAGTTGGCTCCAGGAGAGCCGCTGGCTGGGGGCAGGAGTTCCCAGCTGGAATCTTGAGCTCTGTCCTGTTCTTTGTCCTTCTTGAGGTCTGGCTGGTCAGCTTTGTGCATTCTGGGAATCCTTCAGTACTGAGAGGAGAATTTCCTGTTCCTAATAACCACAAACCCCTACCTGAAACAAGAGTCAACATGATTTAAGGACTTTGCAATCTCAGAGCTTGAGAACTGAAGTTGGGTCTCCTTGCTAGTATTATTTGGGATGGAGATGATGCAAAGTCAAACACGTCACAGGGTTCTGGGAGAGGTTGTACTGGCATAGAAATCCATGGACTACATGTGCCCTTGAAAAATAGTGAGGTGTAAGGAAAAGCTTCATTATTTGGGTTATGTATGTTCTTAGACAATATGGCTTCAAAATAACTCACGAATTTTTTCATCTAACTCAAATTGTAATACACTAAAGGTGACATCCCGGGTAGTCCAGTGACGTCTTGTTTCCAATGCAGGGGGCCCGGGTTCAATCCCTGGTCAGGGAACTAGACACCACATGCTGCAATGAAGACTTCAAACGCCTGCAACTAAGACCCGGTGCAACCAAAATAAATAAATAATCTTTTAATTATAAAAAATGTAATATACTAAGAGTGCTTCTTCAGGACAAACTTCCCATTCTGCCTATTCATTTCTATAAAAAGGATAATGCCTTTTCTTATGTTTATTAGTGTCATTGTCATTGTTTAGTTGCTAAGTTGTGGCTGACTCTTTGCAACCCCATGGACTATAGCCCACCAGGCTCCTGTGTCCATGGGATTTTCCAGGCAAGAATCCTGGAGTGGGTTACCATTTCCTTCTCCTTATTAGTGTCATACATGCTATGAATTTAGGAATGTTTGCTGAAGGTTATCTTCTGAACACACAAAAAATGTACAAATGCAGTCCTAAACATGATGCTTACAAATAATTTATTCTTAATTCATACATTTGTTTTTCAGCAAAAAATGCATAGTTATTTATACAGATTTTCATATTCAAGATCATAGGGAACAAAGGTCTCAAGAAACTGAAATCATGGTGAATTATACAACAGACATGACTCATTTTTGTTCAGCTACATGCACAGAACTGACCAAGTGACAGTTATTTCTATGGACTATTTTTGCTTAATGTATCAGGTTATATGGGATTATGATTAAATAATGCTTTTCTGGGAGAATTCACCAACGACTGGAAACCATACTGTAGTACCTGTTCACACACCCTGAGAAAGCCTCGCCAGCTAGCTAAACACAGCTGTTTAGGATGTAGGTGGTGACTGGAGTTAAGGTCGCCTAAGAAGAATTAATTTAACAAGCAGTGGAAAAACATTATTCAGTGTCATTTTTCATGCATGCATTGTCCTTTACTCTCCCCTTCCTCCATTAATACCATTAAATGAACTTAAAAAATACTGACACAAGGAGGTCTCTGTTTGGTCACTAGTAAGTCCTCGCTCTGCCTCTGACCTGAGGGGGGAAATGTGTACGGCCCTTCGATTAATGACTGCAAATGGGACCTGCTGGTTGTGTATCCTTATAAATTTGAGTGCAGTCATTGTACTTAAAGCCTTACTTTAGAAATGGATGAACCTCCTAAGGCAGATGGTTTGAGAAAGCCTAAATACACATGGAATCTTTTTAGAAACCTTTTGTCTTCAAGGCTGAGTTTTGTGGCAAGTGAAGGCTTTGAGGGTGGTGGATACAGTCTAGGAGAAGGCTGAAATGGACAGAGCTCAGAGCTAGCACGTGCTTTATTTAGAGAGAAGAGTGGGCATGGTATCCTCCCCTATCCCTGAAATAGAGCCTTTTCCTGGATGGCATGAGGCTTTATTCTTCTTTCTGCTCCAGAGAAACCAGGAGCAGAGTGTCCAGGGCTGCACATTCTCCTGGCTATGTTATCCACAAGCCTACTACGTTTGATGATTGAACCCTCATCAAAGTGAACTGGGCCTCATTTCTGTATTGCCTTGGTACTCAGTTGCTTAGTTTTGCTCATAGCCTCCATAAAAGGAAACAAACCTGGTAGAAAAGTGGACTGTCTGTGCTCAGCCTTGTTGGAAGAGTGCATTTAATGACATTTCTAACTATAATAGAATTTTGAAAAGACTTTTAAATGCAGCCTAGTGACACACCTATAACATAGCTGACCTGTTTTCTTCTTTTTTAGAAAATGATTTTTATCCATCTTTAAACTATACACTATTTACATGTTTCAAGACCTCCTAGGTCTTTATCATTTGGGTAAGAGCTCCAGGTGATTAAATTTCCAGAACAAAGATGAGGCTTTCCAAAAAGCGCTGGTTCTCATCTGTGTGCTAAGGCCAGTTTTTACAAACAAACTGCTATTATAAACATTTAAATATAAAATTAGAATACTTCTCTAAAAATTTTGCCTATTAATTTTCATTTTTGCATCCAGCATACTACAAACAGATCATGCTATCTAACTAGAGATTGACCTAAAAGAAGAAATAAAATCAATATGTCCCTGTTCTTCATCTGAAACAAGGGTTATTTACACGGGGTCCTTTCTCAAGGTTGTGGTGAGCTGTGAGGAGAAGGGCCATTTCTTCAAGATGGTTTAAAAACCATCTGAAGATACCCCCCACCCCTGACTCCTGCTTGAGTGCTTATTGCATATTTTAGGTGGAGTATAAGGCATGAGAAAGGTGGCCAGCCACTTTTACACATTCGAGAATAATGTTACACATTCAAGAAATGCCATGTTTGGAACAGCTTTCAGAGATTGTTCAAGAACAAAAAATATTAAAGGTCGTGCATTTAGAAACTTTAGAAGCTTCTGCATTCAGAAGCATAGTACATTGGAAACATTTTCAAAAGCTCAAACCCAAAGCTGTGTTTCACTGAGTTAGTCAATATGTGAGCATTTCTGCTGAATCTAGGTATGTGTTCAGAGCTTTAAAAAAAGTCACATCCTGCCACAATTAACAGCCAAATAAGCATTCTTGGCCTCTGACCTATAAATAAACACTCTAATTCTGCAACTCACTGACAGACTCTGAAGAAGCTGTTTGGGAACAAAAAGTCCACAAACTGGTTAGAAATCTGCAAACCAGAAATGCAATCCATTTGTCCTTTTTCTAATGACAACAAAAATGGCTTTTGGAATAGTGACTAAGAGTGGACATCTATTTTCACAAGTAGAAATAGTTATTCATAATATTGAAGGAATAAACTCTTCAGTAGGAAGACATGCAGACTCACAACACTACAGCAGCACTCAGCTTCCACCAATGATTGTTTCCTTTTTCAGTGTTCGCTTTCTATTAGATATATGTCAGAGTATTGGCAGTCCTTCAAGAAAATGATTCAAAAGGTGATTAAAGATTGGCTGGTGCTATCCCCTCATGCCTTTCTGCCTTATGTCCTAATTTTATGGAGACAAATTAAAGACATGAAGCCACGGGTACATGTGCTACTCAAAATATACCGAGGTGCTTGTGCTCAGGTCAAAACCTACAGGATGTGGTCAGACTGACAAACAGAATTCTTCCTCTGCCTAATGAGCACGAACGCCCTGGGAATGCACATGCTTTTCTAGGGACAAAATGTAAAACTCAGGCAAAATTGTCCGTAATTAAACTTGTCCCATTCTGACTGTGTGAATCAAATCCTCCTCATTCTTCCTTTCCCATGCCTTCTTCCTAGCTTTTTTACATCTGATATTTTTTTTCTAGATTAATTTTTTTAACTTTTTTTAACTTTTTCCAGGTTAATTTTTTTCTGAAACAAGGTACATAGGTTACAACACACCTAAAGGAGGGGAAAAACTAAAGAACATTAGTTAATCTTAGCTAATCTTTGGAGATATAAGCATTTAAGTTCACATTAAAAAAATTAATTACACTATCTATGAAATGCACATTTAATAATATCACAGTCTAGGCACTTTGGATGAATCTTCCTTCATAGTGATATGAACACTATGAACCTTCCAAAAGTGATTGTTATTTATTAATTAGTAGTAATGACAAATTTTTCAATTCTTTGTGCATATGCCTTCTCTCCTTTCACCTGGATTATTCATTAAACTTTCTAGTTATTTTTACCTATAATATTCACACAGACCTACAATCAGAAAGAAAGAAAAGGAGGGAAGGAAGGAAGAAAACTAAAGAAAGAAAAAAGAAATCAATTGCGGGTAAATTAAGATGTTAATTGAAATAAGATGCTCTGCATTGTTCTTAGACTAATAAGAGAAAAGAAGCAAACTCAGTGGCTTAGGACATTGTGCTTATGGCCAAGGTTAGAGATGGATTCCTGGTCAGAGGTTTTTTCCCAGTGTTCCTACCTCTGTTCCACCAGCAGAGGGTAACGGCTGTAATGATATGGATTGTTCCTGGCCCAGCATCTTACATGCAGAAGGTGCTCAATGATCACTAAAGGCATTACATGAACAACAAAAAAAGAAAATCGGCTCACAGGACTCTTAAAGAGTGAAGTTAGCAACAGCAGACTTCAGCAGGTGAACTTCAACAACTTCAACTCAAGAGGATAAAAAGTACTTAAGTGGTTAATAATAACTTTTGTTTACAACATTATAATCTAAATTCAAGGATGTGTGCGTGTGAAGTCGCTTCAGTCATGTGCGACTCTGTGCCCTTATGGACTGTACTCAGCCAGGCTCCTCTGTCTGTTGGATTCTCCAGGCAAGAATACTGGTGTGGGTTGCCCTGCCCTCCTTCAGGGGATCTTCCTGACCCAGGGATTGAACTTGCATCTCCTATGTCCCCTGTATTGGCAGACAAGTTCTTTACTACTAGTGCCACCGGGGAAGCCCAAATTCAAGAACAGCCATCTCTAACCTTGCTGTTTTATAATTATAAGGTAATCAATTAAAGGAGGAAAAAAAAAAATATATCCAGTTAGTATCAATATGCTTGGCCAGGCATCACAGCCATATGAATTAGTAAACATAATTGAACACACAACCATCCCCACATTCTGTCACCCTGGGGGATCAATGGTATAACCCTGAAATGGAGATAACCCCTACAGTATCTTTCTCCTACTAGAGTTTTGTGCATATTAAATCGTTGTGAAGAGATCTGAAGATTAAAATCCCTGCTTATTATTGCTGTTAGCTCTCAGATTCAGCACCAAATCAGAAAAAGTTAGAAAAATCATCTCCATCCTCAGATTTTGCATTCTTCAGAATGATTCCCCTGAAGCAGTAAGATGAATTAGGTGAAATGGGTCTTGACTGCAATCACTTACGGGCAGGATTTATGAATGGAAACATGGGAAGGCCACTGTGGCCAGCTGTGAAGCCCCACACTTTCTTCCCGGGCTATTTATAGAAAGTATATGGCCGGGGGAAAGATCACGTTTATTTTTACAAGCCACTCATGACATGACTGAAGAACTCACTTCCTCTCTCTGGGAAGGTCACCCTCTTCACCTGAAGGTGCAGATACTAGAGTGATAGGAAAGAAGGGGACCCCCTCCACCCTGACCAATTAAGTCAGCCTGAGTCAGTTCTAGAGAGCAACCCACGGGGTGACAGGCATGCAAGTCAAACACCCTCATTTCCCAGGCATGACTGCCCTTGAGATGTCACCTAGATCATGACTAACAAGTAAAAATAAAATGCATTACATAATAGGGTTCAAAATTCTACTGCTGAAATAGGTTGCACAGAGATAAGGGAGTGCATTTTGACTTATTATTTGTGCTAATATTTTGAACAGCTGAACACTACAAACTAAGACTGAATTTCAAAGGATGTAGCAACATGGAGAGTGTGAAAAAAATATTTCACAAGCAATTATATTGTGATTGCCATATTATCCCTGAAATATGTAATATACCTGGAGAGTTCCATGCAAATGTGGAGACTGAGTAAATATTTGTTGATTCTCAAAAATCATCTTTTACCGTGACTGAAATCTGATATCATTTAGCAAATAACATATACAGTTTCACAAATCATCCCTTGTATACTGTATAGGGTACACTACACTTATGTAGTGTGTAGGGTACCTATTGGAACACAAAGTAAAGCCAAACCACTGTTTTCCACCAGAATGTCCTTTGTCAATGCTGTCTGTGGTACATAAAAAAACCAAGATGGAGTAGGAAAGGGAAAGTGCAGGAAGAGACAAAGGGAACGAAAGTGAGACTTTACCCTGCAGAAACCTTCCAGGGGAAAAGTGTGTCATCTTACTGAGCTCATGCATCATAATCACTTGAAAATGATACGGGTATAATTTTATCCTTAAGTGGCCTCTGCTTAAGGACAAAGACACGGGGCAAGAAGAGAATTTCGTTTGAGAACCTGGAAGATCACCAACAAAAATTTAAAACAACAGATATGGGCTTAATTTCTCAAACTCATCAACATTTTTTAGAAGCCTGTCTCTAGAAAGTTTCTTCTGAAAAAGGAGATCGCTAGTTTACCAGGAAGACCCAAAATACTTCTCAACCTGTTCATCTAGCTTCCAAACCAACATTCTTTGGGGTTCTACAAGAGACAGCAATGACATGCAAAGGAGTTTGCCTGCAGAAAGAGCCTGATTTCCACAACCGTCCTTGAACACACATTCCGAATGAAGTTACAGCTGACTATAACATCCGTGGCAGGCACAACTCTCAGTCTCTGTAACGTAACCTAACAGGAATCTCCTTGCACTTTACCAAAGATGAGACACTGACACCTATCAGCAGACTTGCAAAGTGTATTCATGGTCCCATTAAGAGGTCCTAAGTCAAATACAGACATATATAAAGTTTACGTCTGTGTGCAGTTAATACACAAGGATATTGGTTCCTCCAGGGAGCTGTGCTGAACCTCTCTGATTACAAATACAGTAGCGATTAAAAGCATAAACAAAACCAGCAGTCTTGGCAGGAGCACCAGCCTACCAGTGCTGAGGTAAGTGTTCATCTACCTTCTGTGCTTGATCTAAATTATACCGTGAAGGCAAGACTTCCCCATTCAATGACTTATTTGGCTCTTCACCAAAAGGAATTGTTAGGAAGTGTGATAAGCATTTAAATCACCTCACTAGTTTGTGTTAATCTAGAGTTGCCATCTCAGGACCAGGATAGCATTTATGAGAACTACCTTAAGTAACACTGGCCAATGTGGTTGTCAGACAGGAGCTCAGGAATGTGTTTCCCAAATTTTTCAATGACTTAGGGTGACTGCTGTTCATTTCCATAGTCTGGACCCGAATGAGACTTCAGTGCTTAACTAGGGAAAGGTCATCTTATTTAGCTTAACCTACAGTTCAAGTAACATACTCCTGACTTTTCATAACACAACTGCCACATTTATTCCTGAATACTATGATTTTAATTTTAAGCAAGGATAGATGGGCAGAGTCACGTTCTCCAGTGACTACATTAGGAACCATAGCTACAGCAGTGGATTGGTTTCTTCTCCTTATAGAGAAGGCAAATGTTCTGCATGTCCTGGTAAGCAACTTTCGGTCCTACCAAAAACAACCAGCACCATCTTCCTTCCCTCCTGAGTGGAATGTTAAACCTTGATTTGCAATCAAGTAAGAAAAGCTTACTCCTACTGCTCTCCCCATTTAAGAAACCATTGATATTTTTGAGGACCAGTCATTTGGGCATTGCTTCAAAGGCACATTTATTCCAGTGGCAATTTAAATCAGTAGAGAAGGAGAGAAAAAGATTAAAAACAAAGCAAAAAAAAAAAAATCAGATAGGTTTTATGGAATACATTAAACAGGAATCTGGGATCTATACAAACCATTTAGCTCCTTCTCAATAGTTTAACCAGAGTCCCTACAGTAGAATAATTCACAGTTGTATCATGACACACATAGGCCTCCAAAAAATACTGTGTAAAAAAAGTAGCTGAGAACTCTCAAGCAGCTGGCCCTGATGTCCAGTTCAAGTGTATGCAATGCAGAAGGGCTGCAAAATTCAAAACTACATGACAAAGAAAATTCAGTGCAGATCACAGGCTTTGATAAATTATGAAAAACCATTGTATATATTACTATTTAAATAACATCTGAGAAAACACTTTGAAATAATTAACATGTGTTCACAGTCCATGCATTTTCTAGCAGGTTAAACCCTGGGTTTGTGTCTCCTTGCTGATTTTCTACAAATGTCTATTCCTCAACAAATCCAAGCATTCCTCAGAACCAAATGGGAGTACCCAGGAATTTCGTCTACTTACCCTCTTTACTCCATGCCTGACCTCACAAGGGTCACTTGCTGTTACCTCTGGCGGAGAAGACGACTGGAAAATCGAACCCTTTGGGCTTTTAGTGGGGGTTTTATTCGCTGCCTTAGAAGAATCCCTGATGTCACAGACACCATCTGAATTTTCTCCAAGGACAAGAACCAGCTGCCCTATCCCTCCCATTTGCCTCACCTCCCTCTTCCAAAGCCCCAGGTGCGCTGAGACCCTCCTGCCTTGCTGGACTTTCCCCCTGTGGTTTCGCAGCACCCTCCTCAAGCAAACAAGGAAACACGACAAAACTTCAAAACAAACCAACAGAAACTCCCAACAAACTGGTGGGCGAGCCGGCAGCCTCCCCCAAGGAGGAGGCTCACTTTTTACTGCAGAATTCGGCGTTGCCGAGGAAC
The DNA here is from genome assembly GCA_006408695.1 of Aepyceros melampus. Taxonomy (NCBI): domain Eukaryota; kingdom Metazoa; phylum Chordata; class Mammalia; order Artiodactyla; family Bovidae; genus Aepyceros; species Aepyceros melampus. Next base: position 266,950 of record SJXQ01006983.1, on the reverse strand, counting down.
TTCTTGATGACCAGCCCCAGGCAGACGACCAGCAGCAGCATTAGCCCACGGTGCCCAGGAAGGTGGGTGCGTCCGGTGGCTCCTTGAGGAACTGGCGCAGGCCCTCCTCCACGTAGTACACCTGATCGTAGATGCTGAGGAAAGTGAAAATGTGGAAGAGCTGGTGGCTGTGGCCGATGATGTCGAAGAGGCCCGGCTGGATGCGCTCGGGGATCTTGCTCACGTTGAAGAAGGCAGCCACCACCAGCCAGAAGTAGCGGCGGTAGAAGTGCACGAAGAGCGTGGGGTTCTCCCCGCGCAGGTCAAAGAGCCAGCTCTCCAGCATGATGGGGCAGGCCATGCTCAGCGGCATGACGAAGACGAAGGTGCGCAGCGCGAACGGGTAAGAGCACCAGTCGGTGCGGCTCTTGCAGCAGGCCACGGTGCAGGCCACCGCCAGCACGAAGGCCACGGGCAGCACCAGCGCGCGGTAGGCGGCGATGAGGCCCGTGCAGTCCACGTGCCAGCCCAGGCGCTGCTGCACGTACGGCGTCATCACCTGGGCGTCCAGCAAGCTCAGGCCTGGCAACAGGTAGTAGTAGTAGGCCACGGTGCTCCCGAAGCCGTAGTAGCTGATGGACGCGTAGTCCAGGTAGAAGAAGGCGGCGCGCAGGCGCAGCGACAAGCA
>SJXQ01006983.1:109426-264861 GCA_006408695.1 Aepyceros melampus | reverse complement strand
GAGAGGACACTGGGGAGCCGCGTTCGCAGGGGGGCGGGGAGCTGCGGCCGCAGAAGCGGGGGAAGAGGGTGAGGGGAGAGCGGCGGGCCAGTCCGAGCCGGGGCAGGGCTCAGGGATGCGCCGACCGTAATATCGGGAGCGGGCGGAGGCGCTCCAGCAATCTGGGGGCTTTGAGGCCGCGTCTGGATCAGGCCGTGTCGTTGTTAGATACCTGGTACTGCTCCTCTCTTTGCGTGTGTGTGCGTGCGTGCGCGCGCGCGGTTCTCACTCTCAGCACCATGTCAAGCGTTAGTTTATCTCCTTTCGTCTAGCGGACTTATTCAGGTGCGTCACTAACCTCCTTTCGTCCTTGTCCGATTCAAACGAACGGCCTTCTAAACTGGCCTGTGGTCGTGATCACCAGCCCTCGGGGGTCGCAGCCCACCCGTGCTCCTGTGTCTTTAACTAGGAATCTTGTTTGGAGCCCAGAGTCCTACAACTCAGGGCGGGCTGCTCAAACTCAGCATTTTAATGAAAAATTTCAGATGAAGACCAGAGGATTCTGAAAGCCTGTAATGACCTGAGAAATGTATTAAGAAGGGATTCCCAAGCAGAGCTGTGCCCGAGTCAAGGGCTGATTATAAGTGGGGGATGTTGACGACGGAAGACCTCAGGGAGGAGGTGCGTTCTAGCCCGAATTGAAAAGAGAACGGAGACGAATTCGTAGAGATTGGGAGGGGTGGCTTGGAAAAAGCTTTATGCATAATTTAGCAGAAGTACCTGGCAGGCTAGGTTGAGTGGCTGGAGGCCAGAAGAAAGGAAGACTGAAGAATGGAAAACGGTTGTGATGCACTGCGCTGTGAAAATATGCCCTTGAGCCTTGTGAATAGAGGGGATAAAATACCTGCCTCCTGTAAAATGTTTTGTCATTTCGCGGAAGTTTCTCTTAGCAATGCCCTGAGGGTGTGACTCAGCCTGACTTGCATCGCTGACCTGCTGTATAGTGTCATGACAATAGAGGCTAACATTTAAGGAGCCAGGCATGTTCTAAGTGCTTTACAGTTTTAAAAATAATTTAGGCATTATTATTTTTCCCATTTTGCAGATAAGGAGGTCGAAGCACCACGACGGTAAATAACGGGCCTAGTTGGCAGAAGGGGGTTATGAATCCTGCAAACTGCTTCTGGACCCTATGTACTTAAAGCACAACATCCAACAACCTGATTTGCTCAAAGGAAACTATTTTCATTTCATAAATGAAAGGCCACTTTCATCACTATAACAAATCCTTTAAGTAGGTCAAGGAAGGTTTACTTAGTGGTGGCTCAGGGGACTTAAGTTATGGATAAGAATTATTTATAACTAGGAAATCAGTATTGTAAACGTCTAAAATTACTTAAAGGTATCAGAAATAAGTTTCAGCCTTCTCTTTCCAAAAAAAAAAAAAAAAAAGTTTTCTATTAGTAACTGCTTTAGCAAGCTCTTACACAATTAGGCCAAAGGTGCACTTGGGTCTCGTGCCTTTCTGGACTAACCCTTATTGATGGGTTTTAAGTAAATGAGATTTTGCTGTAGTTAACTGTATCTTGTTTTTTTTTATATTTTTAATTAATTTTTATTTTTTAGTTTGTTTTGCTTTACAATACTGTATTCGTTTTGCTATACATTGACATGAATCAGCCACAAGTGTACATGAACTCCCAATCCCGACCCCCACCCCCTCCCGCCCCACACCATCTCTCTGGATTATCCCTGTGCATCAGTCCCAAGCATCCTGCATCGAACCTAGACTGGCGATTCGTTTCACTTATGATATCATACATGTTACATTGCCACTCTCCCAAATCATCCCATCCTCTCCCTCTCCCACAGAATCCAAAAGGCTGTTCTATACATCTGTGTCTCTTTTGCTGTTTCGCATACAGGTTTATCATTACCATCTTTCTAAATTCCATATATATGTGTAATTATACTGTATTGGTGTATCTTGTTTAAGTATTTTGTTTTGCTACTGTCTATAGCCTTGTTTTGGAGAAGGAAATGGCAACCCACTCCAGTGTTCTTGCTGGAAAGTCTCAGGGACGGAGGAGCCTGGTGGGCTGCTGTCTATGAGGTCGCACAGAGTCTGACACGACTGAAGCGACTCAGCAGCAGCAGCATAACCTTGTTTTAAAGCAAAACTTAATTTCCTTTCACATTTGGACTAAGGATCCAGGCTAATTTGTAAAAGAGATTAAGATTCAGGCATTTATAAATCTAACCGAGGAATGATAAAACTGAATCCAGGGCAGACTGGAAAACAAAGAGTTTTTTTTTTTCTCTTCTTTGTTATTCCACAAACAATCTGAGCTGTAAAAAAATGTTGATCTTATAATAATTCCTATATTTACCGACCTCTTGGTTGCATAATCAGCTCACTTACATAATAGAGGAGAATATAATAGAAAGTTCACATCAAGTGAAATAATGGAATTGACTGTAAATAAATGTGAAAGAAACTCTGATTAGATGAAATAACATTTATCTTTATGTGGATGGAATGAGACTGGCAATGATAAAAGATGATGTTCTTTAAAGCATTCTGTATTTGATAAAGTTGAAAAATCCATTGTAACATTCTTATAAATCTTTCAGAAATTCTTTGCAATTTCTGCTTTTCTCTTTTTTCATGTAACTACCCTCCCGCACGAGGCACAGACTCTGCTGCAGTTTGGAAGTGGTTTTCCTGAAAGCTCTCCGATGCCAGCCAAGAAGGTGTCCTGGCTATTCCCTGACAAAGCCAAGTCAATGGGAACTAGGCAAACACTACAATTCCCCTAACTTATTAAAAAAAAAAAAGAACCAGCAATATGATTTTTTCTTAATTACTACCAATCTATAGAATTAATTTTCCTTAAGGTTTTTGAGCTATAAAACCTTGTTTCCCAAACCCTATAAAGGCTGGCTTTTGTAGTTGATTTTAACTCCAGTAAAATAACTGCCTCTTGGCAGTGAGAACCACAGTCCCATCCCCTGGGCTTGGCTAAATAGAAACAGTGGGCTGCCTGCCATTCTCAAGTGAACTGGGAGATAAGGCATCTCTCAGGTATTAGAACTGACTACGGAGTTCCTGATAGAGAAAAGTTACCCGTATTACATTGGAAAGTCAGTGCCATCGTTTAGAGGCAGAAACCAGCTGGTTCTTCCCATTGAAATCTTGTCAAACCAGGGTTACAAGTGTGTTTTTCGCAGTTGTGTGCAGATTGTGTACCTTTGGGTACTAATGGGTCCTGGCTGCCAAATGCAGTCATTTGTAGAACTTATAGCAAGTAGGACAAATGGATTTTGACCTTGTTGTTTGCTTTGATGTTCTTATAGATCAACTATAGTTTATTTGTGTTCTCTCCATGACAATAAGATGTTCAGTTGAGTTCAGTCACTCAATTGTGTCCGACTCTGCAACCTCAGGGGCAGCAGCACACCACGCTTCCCTGTCCATCACCAACACCCATCAAGTTGGTGATGCCATCCAACCATCTCATCCTCTGTTGTCCCCTTCTCCTCCCACCTTCAATCTTTCCCAGCATAAGGGTCTTTTCCAATGAGTCAGTTCTTTGCATCAGGTGGCCAAAGTATTGGAGTTTCAGCTTCAGCATCAGTCCTTCCAAAGAATATTCAGGACTGATCTCCTTTAGGATGGACTGGTTGGATCTCCTTGAAGTCCAAGGGCCTCTCAAGAGTCTTTTCCAACACCACATTTCAAAAGCATCAATTCTTCAGCGCTCAGCTTTCTTCACAGTCCAACTCTCACATCCATGCATGACCACTGGAAAAACCATAGCCTTGACTAGACGGACCTTTTCTTGCAAAGTAATGTCTCTGCTTTTTAATATACTGTCTAGGTTGGTCATAAATTCTCTTCCAAGGAGTGTCTTTTAATAATAAGATGAAGCATATATAAAACTTCCACAGCAAATATGATGTTTTCTAATAAGAATGATGAGATATTTGTAAAATCTGCAGAAAAAATATGGAGGTTTTGGAGGAGGTAATTTTTTTTCTAGTCTCATTTTTAGCCAAAACCAATCAAACAAGCAAACAAAACCCACTGTGAACACTGTTTTATTGCATGGTGACTGTATGCAGAGAACTCTATAAGGTTTAGTCCCTCCTTAGAATATACAGTCTAAACAAAATGCTTCCCTTCCCTCAAGTTGAAAACAGTTGTAATGTTATCTTCCAAACTCTTCCATGTTGTTTGAGATTAAAATATATGTACTATGGGTTTCCCAGGTGGTGCTAGTGGTAAAGAACCCACCTGCCAATGCAGGAGACTGAAAGATGTGGGTTTGATCCCTGGGTCAGGAAGATCCCCTGGAGAGGGGAATGGCACTCCACTTCAGTATTCTTGCCTGGAGAATTCCATGAACAGAGGAGCCTAGTGGGCTACAGTCCATGGGGTCACAAAGAGTTGGACACAACTGAGTGACTAACACTTTTCACTACTATATATAAAATGCATAACCAGCAAGGACCTACTATATAGCACAGGGAACTATACTAAATAACTTATGATTTATTGTATCTTCCAATATACCTATAATCGAGAAGAATCTTAAAAAGGCATATATGTATTTTTTATATATGTATACATATATGTATGTATAACTGAATCACTTTACTGTACACTTGGAACTCCCACAACATTGTGAATCAACTATATTTCCACAAAAAATTTTAAAAAGCAAAAATGAAACAAACACTTCCATGTCAGATGTGATCATTACCCAATTATAGAATCAGATTCTTGATGATGGAAAAGCTTCTGGCAGTGGCATCAGGTGTAACTATGGCAACTTTCAGGGCAAAGTGCAATCCAAATGCTGAGTGGAGGGCTGGAAATGATAAAGTGGTGGGAGACTGAGTTCTTATCCGGCATGGTTCCTGCCTGGTAACTGACATGGTGGCAGGATTCTGCCCCTATTTTTTTTTTAGCCACACCACAAGGCTTGTGGGGTCTTAGCTCCCTGACAGTGATTGAACCTGCACTCTTGAAAGTGAAAGTATGGAGTTCTAATCACTGGACCACCAGGGAAGTCCCAACAGGGTTCCTTTTTGAATAAAAGCTAAGGGAACCTTGTTGAAGGTGTTTTGCCCTTTGAGATTCTTTGCCGGGAGGGACAGCTCCAGACTCCCCTCTGTCCTGCAGGTTCACCTGTTCTCTACCAGTGGTCTCCAAAGTGGGCTGCATAAAAAGACTAAGAAGAAGAATAAAATGCCTCAACTTCTCTTTCAATAGATCTCATCCTTCTAAATACATTGAGGCGTGGGGAGCATCTAAGCACTGGCTGATAAAGGGCACACAATCAAAACTGTCCACTTCTGCCCCACAGTCCATTGCTCTTGTTTGTCCCATTTGCTTCCATCCCCTCTCCCGGACTCAGGATAGACTCTCCTTTCCTGCCTCTCAGGTCCTGCCTGTCAGAGTCCACCAACAGTTCCTAGGCTCTGATCAGCCCTGCCCAAAGCCTTGAGCCCTTCCCAAAGTCATCTGAGCTTTTACAGTCTCCATTCTGGAGTTATTTCTCCCAGTTCTGCTCTTTCTCTTTCTTGTCTAGAGCCTGTATTGTCTTCCTACATAGACTTTGTATGTTGTGGTTTTTTTGTTTAGTCCCTAAGTTGTATCTGAGTTTTCGACCTGAGAGACTGTAGCCTGCCAGCCTCCTCTGTCCATGGAATTTCCCAGGGAAGAATACTGGAGTGGGTTGCCATTTCCTTCTGCAGGGGAATCTTCCCAACCCAGGGATCAAACTTGCATCTCCTGCATTACCAAGAGGATTCTTTACCACTGAGTCATCAAGGAAGCCCATTTACATGTTATATTCATCCTGATTCAGATTTACCCTTTGGGAAGAGACTTTTTTGGTAGAGCCTTTTAGGTGGCTTCCATTAATTTAGCTTTAGAAACTGATACTAGTGTGTGAGATAGATATCTGAGTGCCTGCTCTTCATTATTTATTGACAGTTTTCCTTGAGACACAGTGCTTTGCACATAGTAAGGATGCACATATTTGTGACTGGGGTAATTCTCTTTAGTACTGTAAATCTTTGAATGGTTGGAATCTCAGACTAGCGATGTGGTGTAATTCTTTGATGACCATCTTGAGAGTTGGTATCTAGTCCAACTCTTCCCATTTACGATAGTCATTTCAATTTACTGATCATACACACTGTATTCAGGTATTGGAATGACACTTTACCTATATTATCTCTAATTCTCAGAATATTCTTTGTAAGGTAAATCCAATCTCCCTGTTTTCAGACAAGAAATCAGAGGCTCAGAGATGTGACGCAGTTGGGTGGCAGATCAGAAGTCAAACCATTAATTCCAAAACTCTTTCCTTTTTGGGATGCTACCTCCTGCAAGGCTATTGTGCAGCCAACCTTGAAAATCTCCAGTAAAGACACCTATTACCTCATAAGTTATCCCCTTCCATTTTAAGCTTTGAAAATGGTTGTTTTTTGAGAACTTTGTAAATAAAAGAGCACAACTGATGAGAAAAAAAAACACTCTTACATCTTGGCCTAAAGCTCAACTGTAAGTGTTATTGAATGTGGTCACCAGTGGGATCTGGTTAGAAAGTCCCTGCAAAGAATGAGGCCAAATAAGGCATGTGTGCATGCAGTGTGTGACAGCTGCATATTGATTAGCTGTGGCTGGAAGGTACATTTCATATAAAGAGCATTTTCCTGTAAACAGTTAACAGCTGTTATTACCAGGGGGCTTGCCATAGTCTCTGTCTCTACAAAGATGCAAACAGCAGATTCTATGATTTCATAGGTGATCCTTGCATTTAGTACAATATTACTGATTACAGTGATTGATTAATACAGAAAGGAAAATATTCTAAGGTTTCATTTAGGTTTTTTTTTTCTTTTTAAAAATTAAAAAAAAAATTCACTGAGGCATAATGGACTTGCAGCATTATATTAGTTTCAGGTGCATAATGATTTGATATTTGTATGTATTGTGAAATGATCACCACAATTAGTCAACATCGACACCACACATAGTTACAAGAGTTTTTTTTCCCTTGTGTTAAGGACTTTTAAGATTTACTCTCTTGACAGCTCTCAGATGTGCAATACAGTATTATTAATTATAGTCACCATGCTGTACCTTACATCCCCAGGACTATTTTATAACTGGAAATCTGTACTTTTTTGACCCCTTTCACCCCTACCTCCCATATGGTATTTGTCTTCCTTTTCTGACTTATTTTACTAGCATAATGTCCTCAAGGTCCATCCGTGTTGTTGCAAATGGCAAGATTTCATTCTTTTTTTTTTAATGGCAGAGCATGAGTCTGAGCAAGCTCTGGGAGATGGTGAAGGACAGGGAAGCCTGGCATGCTGCAGTCCATGGGGTCACAAAGAGTCGGACCTGACTGAGCGACTGAACAACAGTAACAATACTCCATTATATATATATATACACATATATACATGGGTTTCCCTGGTGGCTCAGATGATAGAGAATCAGCCTGCAATGTGGGAGACCTGGGCTCAATCCCTGGATTGGGAAGATCCCCTGGAGGAGGGTATGGCAACCCACTCCAGTATTCTTGCCTGGAGAATCCCATGGACAGAGGAGCCTGGTGGGCTACAGTTCATGGGTGCAAAGAGTCAGACACCACTAAGTGACTAAGTGCAGCACATACCCACGTAAACCACATATTCTTTATCCATTCATCCATGATGGACACAGGTTGTTTCCACATCTTGGCTATTGTTAACAATGCTGGATTGAACAAGAGGGTGCAGCTGTCTTTTTGAATTAGCATTGCCATTTTCTTTGAATAAATACTCTGGAGTAGAGTTGGTGGGTTGTATAGTAATTGTATTTTAATGTTTTGAGAACTCTCCATACTGTTTCCACAGTGGCTGTACCAATTTACATTCCAATCAACAGTGCACAAGAGTTTTCTTTCCTTTCCTTTTTTTCAAACTTCTCCAAAATTACTCCCTTTTTTAAAAATATAATAATCATTTTAGCAGGTGAGAAGTGATACCTCACTGTGGTTTTGAGTTACGCTTATGGTTAGTGGTAATGTTGAGCATCCTTTGATATACCTGTACATCTCATTTTTTAATGTAAAGATTTTCCTTTTCTTTGAAGTACAATGTCTATTTGTTGAAAGAATTTATCAACATAATTTCTTGGCACCGATCATGAAACTAATTGAAGATATCATATCTTGTATATTTAATATATTGATTTTTAAAGAAGGAGCATTTTTTAAGGAACTTATGTAGTCCCTTGATCACCCATAGGCACATTTCTTTGAGCTGTGTGTTATGGGAATTCTACAGTTAAAATGGTTTAGTTCTTTTTTAAAGTAAATATTTAATAAGAGCATTTTACTGTTATGCTTTCTTAAATTTCAATGACTGTATGATTTTGAAAAATATCAAATAGCTGAATATATGAATTTTGTGACGTAAAAGTTATTTCCTTCTATAGTCACTAAAAATATTCCCTTTATTTAGAAGTTAGCAGACTGTAATGTTTTAGTTTTTATTTTTGGTCTTTACCCTGCTCCTCTAAACTTCTTTCCACCTATTTCAACTTTAGATACCTCATTCTCATACATACTTAATTCACTGATTAGAGATATCCTAGTGCTGAGTAGGGATTATTGAATAAATCTATAGCAAGCATTCAGGAGATAGGCCAGTGGTTTATTTAACAAGCAATGATAAACCCCAGTTATGCTTATAGCCGGCACCAGATGCTCAGGGCATGAAAGGGCAGAGGAGCAAGTTGGAGCACAATCGAGAGAAGTTAGAATCATTCCTCTTCTCAGTTGCAGGGGAAATGGGCCCACAATGTTTCAATGCAACCACTTTGTGATTACTTATTTAATGCAGCCATTTTGAAACAAGCAGTATTTCAGTGCTGCCTCAAACACCATTAAGTTTCCAGTGTTTTTACTTCTAGGTAATTTGCTAGACAGACACCTGCACCCCATCCACAGAGGTCAGGGCTGGGGTGAGGGTTAGGCACCATCTGGCAAGAAAACCATGGAAAACTGGAGTCATCCACACTTGTTCATCCCAAAGAGAACTGTCAATCCTGGGTCATTTGTTTCTCTCTCCCTTGGCTTTTATCTTAGCTCTCTGATTTCTCCTTCACCATAACAGTGCTTGGTGTCACTTACTTCTAATAAACAAATAGATTGAATGCAGTAGGATGGAACTTATTAATACTTTGTTTTCCACTTTGAACTGCGTGAATGGTCCCTCATGTTTTGGAAGCTTTCTGATTATATTAACTTTATTTAATTGGATGAGTGCTGGAAGGGAAGGGGCTGGGAATGGAGTGACTCTGGACTACAATTCTGTCTCATATTGCCAGCTCCAGATTGCGCCGGAAATCCTCAACATTTCTAACAGGCCCTTCCATGATTTATGTATATTCTGTCTATTGGCACCAAACTCCTTTATAATAACTTAGGGGAGACAGGCTAAGCAAGGTCTGGTAGATGTCAACACAAGATAACACAGCACTTTGTTTTCTCATATAGTGTAAACAAAACTAAAACATATACCAAGTAATTGGATGTGGGCTTGTCAAAGCAATAAATTTGTAAGACATTATAAACAATTCAGAAATAAAGTAGAAAATGAAAGTCTCATAAAGAAAGGGATTAGAGATGGAAGAAGGGTGATGAAAGGCTAGTTTTCTTGTTTTATTCTATAATTTAAAAAGCAGTAGTGGTTTTACACTTAACACCAAAAATCTTTTGACTTTGCTGTGCCACAGAACATTGTAACTCAGGAGAGACAAGCATTGTATAAATATATGAGAAGAAATAAAATGGGGAAGGAAGAGAGAATTTCTCTTTGTGAGAGGGGCATGGAAATAACCTACCTTAGTTTCCAAATTGGAATGGTGTTGTTATTAGGGCTGATGTGGTTCTTAAATTCTACATCAGCCTCATGGCTGATGGCAGAAAATCATCACTCCAGTGAGGGATGGAGGCGAGTCCATTGTGAGAGGGAGGGGGCTCCTAAATCCTGTCCCATGTGGTTGGTGGTTTTCTTATATTCACTTAATAAAAGGATTTTTATGGACTTCCCTGGTGATTCAGGACTTACCTCGTAGCTCAGATGGTGAAGAATCTGCCTGCAAAGAGATCCCTGGGTTGGAAAGATCCCCTGGAGAAGGGAATGGCAACTCACCCCAGTATTCTTGCCTGAGAATTCCATGGACAGAGGACCCTGGCAGGCTAAACCCCATGGAGTCGCAAAGAGTTGGACCTGACTGAATGACTAAGACTTTTACTTCTTTCACAGGTGATCCAGTGGTTAAAAATCCACCTTCCAATGCAGGGGACACTGGTTTGATCCCTGGTCCAGGAAGATCCCACATACCTCAGAGCAACTAAGCTCGTGTGCCACAGCTGCTGAGCCTGTGCTCTAGAGCCCACGCTCCACAACAGGAGAAGCCACCACAATGAGAACCCCGAACACCACAACTAGAGCATAGCTCCTGCCCTCTGTAACTTGAGAAAGACCATGTCCAGCAATGAATATCTAGCACAGCCAAATAAATATTTTTTTAAGTGACTATTTTTTTGGGGCTCCAAAATCACTGCAGATGGCGATTGCAGCCATGAAATTAAAAGACGCTTACTCCTTGGAAGGAAAGTTATGACCAGCCTAGATAGCATATTCAAAAGCAGAGACATTACTTTGTCAACAAAGATCTGTCTAGTCAAGGCTATGGTTTTTCCAGTAGTCATGTATGGATGTGAGAGTTGGACTCTAAAGAAAGCTGAGCGCTGAAGAATTGATGCTTTTGAACTGTGGTGTTGGAGAAGACTCTTGAGAGTCCCTTGGACTGCAGAGAGATCCAGCCAGTCCATCCTAAAGTAAATCAGTCCTGAGTGTTCATTGGAAGGACTGATGTTGAAGCTGGAACTCCAGTACTTTGGCCACCTGATTCAAAGAGGTGACACATTTGAAAAGACCCTGATGCTGGGAAAGATTGAGGGCAGAAGGAGAAGGAGGTGACAGAGGATGAGATGATTGGATGGCATCACAGACTCAATGGACATAAGTTTGAGTGAACTCTGGGAGTTGGTGATGGACAGGGAGGCCTGGTGTGCTGCGGTTCATGGAGTCGCAAAGAGTCGGACACGACTGAGCGACTGAACGGAACTGAACTGAAAGTATTTTTAGGGACTTTCCTGGTGGTCCAGTGGTTAAGAATCCACATTCCAGTGCATGGGGCATGGGCTCAATCCCTGGTTGGGGAACTAAGATCCTGCATGCCGCATGGTGGCACAGTCAAAAAATAATTTTAAAAACTTAAAAAATAAATAAAAATAAATAATTTTCAAAGAAAAGGATTTTTAATCTACATCCCTCATCTTTTAAGACAGAGGTCGCTAGTTCCCACACTCCCTCATTCTATGCGCTCTCTCATCCACTGCCTCATCCTTCCATCCTTTAGAGCTGTTCCTCTAAAGCCTGTACCACCAGGAGAGGCTCTCTCCCCTGCACAACAGCCCGGTGACGGGGCAGGGATGTCTGCTAGGCAGCCTGTAATCTGCCGGCCACACTCTGGGCCCACACATGGGCTGTCTGCCCGGAAGAAGGAAGCCTTTCCCTGAGTCACAGCTGGGCGGATAGCTGCCCCTGGGCCCTTGCACATGCTCTTTGTGCCTCACTCTGCCTCAAATGCTTTCTGCCCTGACATTCTCCCTTCATTCAGTTTTCTAATCAGCAACACCATCTCTCAGAAAACTCTGCCACCCACCCAAATGGCAAAATGGCAGCCCCCATCACTCTGCCTCCTCAGCCTGCTTTATTTCCTTCCTGTTTTACTAGCAGACACTGTAATATATGATGTCATATATACTTATTCGTTCTTTCTCCCTACTAAAATAGAAGCTCTTTGAGGGCCAGAACTTTGCTCTCTGCTGTATCCTCAACACCTATCAAAAGCCCTGGCACACAGTAGGCACTTAACATTTGTGAAAGGTTTAAAAGACACCATTCCTAAGGCTTTCCAAGTCCAGAGTTAGGCTCAATTCAGAACATTTGTATTGACCCTGCTCAAGCAGACTCTTCTCTGATGAACTGATCTCCAAAGCCCAGAAAAGCTAAACCAAAAATAGAAAACAAAAAAGCTGTTGGCTGTGAACCTCAGTGACAATGGCAATGGTGCCTGCACTTCAGAATCAATCACTTAGGGATCTTAACAACAAATCAAACCCCTAAAAGATGCCTGTCACCCCACCTTCACCCCTCCCTTCCCCTCCCTCAATGAAACCTGTGGAAAGAGGCCTGTTCACTTTGTGAACAAGTCATTTACCTGGAAAGAAAGAACATATAACATGAGCCATCATGATAGGAAGACTTAGCCGTGCTTTGATTTGAATTTTAAAGGTCAATTCTAAAGTAGTTTGTATCAAAGAGAATTCCTCAAATCTCTTCTATTAATAGCATCATTTCACACCCCGGCAGCTCTGCGGAGGCTATTTAGGATTCTGTCTCACCATGGTTTCACCTAAACTGAGATAATAAAGAAGCAAATGTCAGTGCGGATATAGTGCCACTGAGACATAAAAAATTTACACCCTTTTCCCCTAGGGCCTGGGCTTTTAGAACTTAACAGATCCTTTTCCTGAAAGTCTGGTTTAAAATGCTTGGAGATTTGCAAATGTCTCAGAGCTTTTAGGACCACAGCACACACACACAAAAATTAACTGAAGTGTAGTTTATTTACAATATTATATTAGTTTCAGGTATACAGTGTAGTGATTAATATTTTTGTAGATTATACTCCATTTAAAGTTATTATAAAATATTAGCTATATTCCCTGTGTTTTACAATATATCCTTGTAATTTATTTTATGCATAGTACTTGGTACCTCTTAATCCCCTACCCTTATTTTGTCCCTCCTGCCTCTGCCCTCTAGGAACCACTAGTTTGTTCTCTACATCTGTGAGTCTGTTTTGTTACATTCATTCACTTGTTTTATTTTTCAGATGCTATATACAAGTGATAATAGATAGTATTTGTTTTCTCTCTCTGACTTATTTCATTAAGCATAATACCCTCCGGGTCCATCCATGTTTGCAAATAGCAAAATTTTGTTTTCTTTTATGGTTAACAGTCCACTGTGTATATATACCACATCTTCTTAAGCCATTCATCTGCTGATGGTCACTTGCTTGTTTCCATGTCTTGGCTATTGTAAACAGTGCTGCTGTGAACATTGGAGCACGTGTATCTTTTTGAATTAAAGTTTTATCTTTTCTGGATATCTATCCAGGAGTGGGACTGCTGGATCATATGGTAACTCTATATTTAGTTTTTTTTTTTAAGGAACCTCCATACTGTTTTCAAAGTAAGCCCTGACCTTGAGTCAGATAAGCCTGGGCTTGAAACATGACTTTGTTTGTCATCTAACTGGATGGGCAAATTGCTTCACCTCTGTTCTGCAAAGGGAACCCATAAGTAATGCTGTCTTGCAATTTTGTTGTGAAGATTGAGTATAAATGTGCTAGACACAGACTAGATATCAATAAAGGGTAGCTGTTACTGTTCTTCCTACAATCTCTCCCACAACTTTGTTTTTCAGTGGCTAAGCTGTGTCTGACTCTTTGCGACACCATAAACTGCAGCACGCCAGGCTTCCCTGTCCTTCACTATCTTCCGGAGTTTGCTCAAACTCATGTCCACTGAGTCAGTGATGCCATCCAACCATTTCATTCTCCTTCTCCTGTGGCCATTAATCTTTCCCAGCATCAAGGTTTTTCCAGCTCTTTGCATCAGGTGACCAAAGTGTTGGAGCTTGAGCTTCAGCATCAGTCCTTCCCCTGATGGTGCCTGAAAGAAGTCTGTGCGAGGAGGACATGTAAAGGCATGAGGACAGATAAAGAGGCCTCCAGGCAGGCAAGCAGCCTCAGGGCAGGTGGCCGAAGCCAGGTCACACCATCTAGTTAGCCTGAAGGAGGACATGGCACAAAACCCAGAAACCCAGAGGAATCGAAAGGCATGCTTATAGGTCTAAGTAGCTGACAACAGGGTGATCTCTTGGGAGGTGAACGGGACCTTAGAACCTGATCTCACATTCAGTCCTGGAGAGGTTGGTGGTGGGCCGACTGTCCTATCCCAACATGCAAACAACTGCTTCTGGGCTTCCCTCTTTTAAGTCTGGTTAAGAGTAGCTTCTATGTGTTGATGTCTCAGTTGCCATTTATTTTCATTTTCATGAGAATAATTTTTTTAAAATAGAGAATTCTGGGGAAAAAACAATAGTCTATATGCTCTCTAATCTTTCTCAATATTCATACAGATGTTTCACATAATTATAATCCTCGTGTGAATTCTGTCTTCTGTTCTAAATGTAGATATTTCCATGAATTAACATAGTACACATCCTTTCAATTTTTAATACCTCTGTAATCCTTCATCCAGATTATATCAAAATTCTCCATCGGAAGTATTTGGGATGCTAAGCATTTATCATAATACCAATTGCACTGTTAAGAGAATATCTTTGGACACTTTTTTTCTTTTATGTTGTTTTCTTGCCATAAATTCCCCAAAATAGAATCATGAGATAAAATATATGAACACTTTGGTGGCTTCTGACGTGACTAACACATTTCTTTTGCAAAAAAACCCTGAGATCTCTCTCTCTGTGTCTACCGTGTCAACCCAGAGCACACATAGGTCTCAGATCCTATTTTCCACAGGGACACGTCCCTACCTTTGCCCAGGACCCTGGATAGACACTTTTCATTTGTTCATCAAGATTTTAGCAAGGTTGGCCTCGAGGCAGAGGTGAGAGTCAGTACTGGGCAAGCTGACTAATGTTGACCTTGTCCTGAGGCTGACCTCAGCCTGAGAGAGAGAAGGCAGAGAACAAATACTGTTTCTCTTTCTGCTTAGAAAACATGTGGTAAAGGAGAGAAGGAAACCAAATGAACTGGAAAAGGACTTTCTTATGTGCAGTAATGGGCTTCCCTGGTGGCTCAGATGGTAAAGAATCTGTCTGTAATGCAGGAGACCCAGGTTCGATCCCTGGATTGGGAAGATCTCCTGGAGAAGGGCACAGCAATCCACTCCAGTATTCTTGCCTGGAGATTCTCTGCCATGGACAGAAGGACCTGGTGGGCTACAGTCCATGGGGTGCAGAATTTATAGGACTACACTGTTATCAGTTTCCCAGGTGGTGCTAGTGGTAAAGAACACCTCTGCCAGGGCAGGAAATGCAAGAGATGCGGGTTCAATCCCTGGGTCAGGAAGATGCCCTGGAGGAAGACATGGCAGCCCATTCCAGTATTCTGCCTGGAGAATCCCATGGACAGAGGAGCCTGGTGGGCTACAGTCCATGGGGGTTGCAAAGAGTCGAACACGACTTTGTGACTAAACAACAAATAACACCATAGTGTAAAGACCCCCATTTGTCTATTTAGGAGTGGGATAACCAGTTCTTCATTCATCAGTTGCTCTCCAGTTGTTTGCTCCAAAGGCAAATGAACAGTGCATCGTAATTTCATCACAAACCTGTAGCACTGCCCTCAGCCCACTCCTCTGTAAGTTCTCAGAGGGTGGGTCCCTGTCCAGCTGTACTGCCTCTCTTTCTGTAGGACCTGGTACAGCACCCGAAGTGCAAGAAATACTTGTTAAATTCATGAATGAATGAATTTATTCCCAGAAACAGGAAATCAATGAGACAACAAAGTCCTTTCTCTCCAGGGTGCTTTCTATTCCAGGTGCCTATGGAGTTTTCTTTCTTTAGCAGTGACAACATAACACTTAGCAGATGTAAAGTGAACATCAGCTCTGCGCTGATGTAAAGACCAGCCCAAACAAAAGGAAATTCATTCCAGAAATACTCCGGTGAAGTGCTATTTAATCCATGCTTTTTAGGAAACCTGCAGAATTATTTTGAATTCACCTAGTGCAGTGGTTCTGGTTGAGGGAGTGAAGATCTGATGAGTCAGTCATGCAGCCAGTGTTCTATCTCTAAATGGTCTTTCGTGAATGAATCATTAGACCACATGCAGGGCT
This sequence comes from Aepyceros melampus, assembly GCA_006408695.1. Taxonomy (NCBI): domain Eukaryota; kingdom Metazoa; phylum Chordata; class Mammalia; order Artiodactyla; family Bovidae; genus Aepyceros; species Aepyceros melampus. The sequence goes on along the minus strand of SJXQ01006983.1, from coordinate 248,803 downwards.
CCACCCGTGTTTATTTTCCATTTTCAAGATTATGGTTCACAAATCCCCAAATAACACAAAAAACAATTTTTCTTCCAAAAAAACTATCAAAAACAAAAAACTATGGCATGAATAGGATTTCCTTACATTTCCAATTCCAAATGCTTGTGGTTATGTACAGAACAACTATTGATTTTTTATATTATTCATTTTTTATATCTAGACTTTTTTCAAAATTCTTTAGTATGTTTTTATTGTCGTTGAATTTATGTCTTCTAATTATACTCTCACATCATTTGCTATCATTCTTCTAACCATTGCTAGATTTAATTTGATATTTCATTTAGAGTAGTTCATCCCCCTCACCATCTGACCTGTCTCTTGAGAAACCTATATGCAGGTCAGGAAGCAACAGTTAGAACTGGACATGGAACAACAGACTGGTTCCAAATAGGAAAAGGAGTACATCAAGGCTGTATATTGTCACTCTGTTTATTTAACTTCTGTGCAGAGTACATCATGAGAAATGCTGGGATGGAAGAAGCACAAGCTGGAATCAAGATTGCCGGGAGAAATATCAATCACCTCAGATATGCAGATGACACCACCCTTATGGCAGAAAGTGAAGAAGAACTAAAGAGCCTCTTGATGAAAGTGAAAGAGGAGAGTAAAAAAGTTGGCTTAAAACTCAACATTCAGAAAACGAAGATCATGGAATCCAGACCCACCACTTCATGGGAAATAGATGGGGAAACAGTGGAAACAGTGTCAGACTTTATTTTTTCAGGCTCCAAAATCACTGCGGATGTTGATTGCAGCCATGAAATTAAAAGACGCTTACTCCTTGGAAGGAAAGTTATGACCAACCTAGACAGCATATTAAAAAGCAGAGACATTATTTTGTCAACAAAGGTCTGTCTAGTCAAGACTATGGTTTTTCCAGTAGTCATGTATGGATGTGAGAGTTAGACGGTGAAGAAAGCTGAGCACTGAAGAATTGATGCTTTCCAACTGTGGTATTGGAAAAGACTCTTGAGAGTCCCTTGGACTGCAAAGAGATCCAACCAGTCCATTCTAAAGGAGATCATTGGTGTTCATTGGAAGGACTGATGCTAAAGTTGAAACTCCAATACTTTGGTCACCTCACGTGAAGAGTTGACTTATTGGAAAAGACCCTAATGCTGGGAAGAATTGGGGGCAGGAGGAGAAGGGGAAGACAGAGGATGAGATGGCTGGATGGCATCGCTGACTCAATGGACATGGGTTTGGGTGAATTCTGGGAGTTGGTGATGGACAGGGAGACCTGGTGTGCTTCGATTCATGGGGTCGCAAAGAGTGGATACAACTGGGCGACTGAACTGATCCCCCTCTTCAGGGCTTCCCCAGTGGCTCAGTGGTAAAGAATCTGCTACAATGCAGGAGACCTGGGTTCAATCTTTGGGTCAGGAAGATTCTCGGGAAGAGAGCTTGACAACCCACTCTATTATTTTAGCCTGGAGAATCCCATGGACAGAGGAGCATGGTAGACTGCACATAAGTTCCCAAAGAGCTGGACATGACTGAAGCTACTTAGCTTGATGCATCCCTCTTTTCATAAGTAAAATTGTTCCATCATTCTTGTGTTTTGTATTTTGTAGTAGGTTTTGGTATTAAAGGATAAGATAAAATCATTCAGTGAACTAAAGTGCTTTCCATCTGTTTTTACGGTCTGGGACGGTTTGGGAAGTGTAGAGATATTCATGTAAGTATTTATTTCAGAATTATATCATTTTATAATGTTAGGAAATATATCAACATAATTTAGAATTTTATCACATTAAAGGTTAAAAATTATCTGATGATGGCAATCCAGATGAAAAAATTGGACAAAGTAGGTTTTCTAATAAAAATTCCAAATATGATACAAACAAAAGTAAGCTAAACTTGCTAAACACTATGAATTACAATTGGCAACATCATATTATCAAGTGAAAAATTAAAGCTACTGTCATTAAAATCAGGGCCAAAGCTCGGATAGGCACATTTACCACATTCAACACTTTTTGAAAAATTTAAGTAATGTATTGGGACTCCTCCATAAATTCAACAAGTGGTATAAATATTGGAAAAGAGGATAAATTTTTGGCAGTAGCGTGACTATATACCTAGAAAATTCAAGACTCCATTAAAAAGAATTAAAACAATTAGAGGTTTTATTTAACTCAATTGCCGAATCCCAGAAATATGCCCAATCATTGTTTCTTCTATATTAGCAATTGCCTATTACATATGGGGGGAAAAAACCCCACTCAAAATGGTGACAAAAAGAGCCAGATTCAATGATAAAACCAAAAGAATTATATTTTAAAAACTCTTAACATTTCTTGATTAACCTAAATAAATGAGGCATTACACCATTTTCATGGATAGAGATTTAATATATATGTCAATTTTTAAAGGAATTAATAGGCAAATTTAATATAATCTGAATAAAATGTGAAAATATATTTTCTTTGAAATTGAACAAATGGTTTAAATGTTTATATGGAATAAGAATATATAAATTTTATTGGATAAATTTAGAAGAGTCGTGACAGAGCATTTGCCTCACCAGAGAGAAGACGTACTATAAAACTACTAAAACTGGAATATAGTTGTGACACAACTACAATAAAATCCAGAGATAGACTGGCTATATTTGAGAATTTGTACTGTAAAATGTATGTTTCAGCTAAATGGGAAAGATGAATCTTAAATGGGATTAGCATAATTAACTGTTCATCTGGATATTTGGAAGAATAAGGTCCTGAGTGAGAATGCTTGGAATAAAATTTCATTTTTGTGTCTTAGTAGCTGTATAAACTTGGCTGGTTCCTTAAATTCTCTAATCTTTAATTTTCTTATCCAGTGAAGTAAATCAAGTGCCTACAGGGCTCTTGGCATATGGAAATTGTTCAGTAAAATTTACCTGTTATTGTTGCTCATTACTATTATTTCTTCTCACTATATAAAAGTAAATCCCAGATGGGGCCATATATCTTGAAAAGACAAAAACTCCAACTCAAAAAGATGCATGAACCCCAATGTTCATTGCAGCACTATTTACAATAGCCAAGACATGAAGCAACCTAAATGTCCATTAACAGATGAATGGGTATAAAAGGTGTGGCACATATATACAATGGAATACTGCTGCTAAGTCACTTCAGTCGTGTCCGACTCTGTGCGTCCCCACAGACGGCAGCCCACCAGGCTCTGCTGTCCCTGGGATTTTCCAGGCAAGAACACTGGAGTGGGTTGCCACTGCCTTCTCCGACAATGGAATACTGCTGAGCCATAAAAAAGAATATAGTAATGCCTTTTGCAGTAACCTGGATGGACCCAGAGATTATCGTACTAAGTAAGTAAGCCAGAGAAAGGCAAGTGTTATATGCTATCATTTATATGTGGAATCCAAAAATGTGATACAAACGAAGTTATTTGAGAAACAGAAACAGACTCACAGATATAGCAAAGAAACTTACAGCTACCAAAAGTGAAAGAGTGTGTGTGTGATCAGTTAGGAGTTTGAGATTAACAGATATACAATACTGCATAACGAAATAAACAACAATGACCTGCTGTATAGCACAGAGAACTATATTCAATATCTTATAATAATCTATAATGGAAAAGAAGCTAAAAAAATATATATATATATGTTTAACTGAATCACTTTGCTATGTATCTGAAACTAACACAACATTGTAAATTAACAATATTTCAATAAAAAAAGATATCGTGGACTTGCCGGGTGGTCCAGTGCTTAAGAATCTACCTGCCAATGCAAGGCACACAGGTTCAATCCTTGGTCCAGGAAGATTCTACATGTCTTAGGGCAGTTAAGCCCACACACCACAACTACTGAAGCCCATGTGCCTAGAGGCTGTGCTCTGCAAAAAGAGAAGCCACAGCAATGAGAAGTCCATGCACTGCAACAGAGACTAGCACAGCCGGAAAAAAAAACACCAAAAACCTCCTTCTTCAAAATAAATAAATAACAAAACATCCCAGGTGGATTAAAGATCTAAGTTTAAAACATATAACAATAAAGATAGCAGGAGGAAATATAGGAGAATATTTGTATAATCTTGGTTTGAGAGAGACAGCCTCTAGGAAGATAGAAAATGAAGAGTCAAAAAGAAAAATCTGATGAGTTCAACAACATAAAAATTAGGAACTTCTGCCTAGTGAAAAATGGTAATCAAAGTCAATATAGGACAGAAAAATTAATATTTTTAAAATACAACCCCCCCCCCCACAATCTTATAAAAAACAACAAAAAAAAGAAAAAAATGGGCAAAGGATATGAATTATCCACTCACCAATTAAGAACTTTATATAGCTGGTAAGTGTCTGAAAAGATGCTCAACTACACTAGGCCATGATATACAAATTATAATAGTAATGGCAGCCATGAAATTAAAAGACACTTGCTCCTTGGAAGAAAAGCTATGACAAACCGAGATAGCATACTAAAAAGCAGAGACATTACTTTGTCAGCAAAGGTCCATCTAGTCAAAGCTGTAGTTTTCTCAGTTCATGTATGGATGTGTGAGTTGAACCAAAAGGAAGCTGAGCGCTGAAGAATTGATGATTTTGAAATGTGGTGTTGGAGAAGACTCTTGAGAATCCTTTGGACTGCAAGATCAAACCAGTCCATCCTAAATGAAATCAGTCCTGAATATTATTCATTGGAAGGACTGCTGCTGAAGCTGAAGCTCCAATGCTTTGGCCACCTGATGTGAAGAACTGACTCATTAGAAAAGACCCTGATGCTAGGAAAGATTGAAGGCAGGAGAAGGGGACGACAGAGGATGAGATGGTTGGACGGCATCACTGACTCAATGGAGTTGTAGCAAGCTCTGGGAGTTGGTGATGGACAGGGAAGCCTGGCATGCTGCAGTCCGTGGGGTCGCAAAGAGTCAGACATGATTGAATGACTGAACTTTTTTTAATTCAACAGAATGACAAAAATCTGTAAATTTATGATTTATAATACTGACAACATCCAGCTTTGGCTGGAGGGTACAGAAACAGGTGGTCCTCAGTGTTACTGGCCAGAGTGTGTCTGCTACAACTTGTGACAAAATTTAATCAGTTGTCTAATTAGTTAAAATTAAGCTTGCGTATATCTTTTGACTTAGCCTATAGAAAATCTAGCCTATAGAAATGACAGCACAAATCATTAAATGATAGGTATATAAGTGAGTTTGTTGCACCAATTTTTTTAGACCATCCCCTTAAAAACAAAAAACAATAATCCGAAGTTTTCTCAAATAGGGAAATGGATGAACATGTTATGGACTGTTATGTCTATAAAAGAATACTTACATGTTATGTATTGATCTGGAGTAACAAAAGCAAGTTCTGAGTTATGACATAATGGCTGACATTTTTGAGCACTAACACCATGCCAGGCCATTTAAATATGGACTCTATATTAAACATCGTTGCCAGGGTTCTCTCTCACCGGATCTGCATCCTCCTCCCCAGTATATTCTGGAGTTTGGCTTTCTCTGCCCCGCTTTATCTGAATTGTCTTCCAGAAATTATTGTCCATTGGTGACTTCCTCACCTGTTCTCTTTGTTGTTTTAATTTTATCCCTCCTCATCCCCACCATAATTATTTATACAGTGATTGTCTCTGTAACGACAGGAGGAAAATATATGGTCCACTCGAAGCAAGATCTTTTAATTTCATGTTGTTTTAAAAAAACTACATTGATTTATATAGATTTTTATGAGGGCAGATGAAAGTAGGAAAGGGTACACAATGAGCCTTAACATTTGAATGGACACATTGGCAATCTATTGTCCTTGAGTGGAAAGCTCTCATGATTTTTTAAATAACAGGATTTCGCTTTCAACTATGGCTACGATCTGAATCAACAAGAAGCAATGTCTATTATCATCATATTATTTTGTCAGTTTTGAGTTATATACTCACAAAGAAGGCAAAACCCCAACTGCAAAAATCTTGTTAATTAAGGACTCCAAGCCAAAGAAAGTCTTTTAAAATCCCAATAGCTAGAAATGACTCATCTTGTTTTAGAATTTGAGAGCACCACTTCTCAGATTTCTAGTTTAAATCTTAAAAAGATCTATAGAAAAAAACCTATAGGAAATAGAAATTACAAAGAAGAACACTTTTGTGACATGTTTTGAGAGCATGAGGACTTTTAAAAACTACCTTATTCTTCTTAGTGTATATATGTCCATAGAATTATTTTCTTTGCTTTTCCGCTAGTCAGTGGAGCATGCTCATTAAAAGTCAGGGGAAGAGCATGTTCCATTATCAGTGCACTAAACCACAGGATTAACGAATATTCTAGCAAAAGCAATCACATTTATTAATGTCCCAGTGGAGCTGTGGTCTGAAACAATAAACTTAACCATAATAATTTGGTATCCATTAATCAAATAAATAATTCCTCCTTCCACTGTTACTAGGATATTTACAATTTCCTGATAATAAAAGGGGAGAAAGAGGAAGAATATTCATTTACTTTTTAAAAGGATAAATTTGGGGAAAGAAATAGACCCAAAGGAGTATAAACAGTTAATCTGCATTTACTTGGCAACCTCTGCTTCTGGCAAACCATGTGCAAAGTGGTAATGAGCTGGATTGACTTCAGTGGTAACCACACTCTGTGGTTGAAGCGGGTGGCAAGAGTTTAGAACCAAAATGATTGCCTGGAAAGGAAGCAGGGGCACAAGAAGACAGATGGCAGAGAAAAGCGAATGTGTTTTTCTACATTTATCAAATGTAATTAAGTACCTCCTTTTTTTTTTTAAACCAGTGTTAGGTGCTTTTCAAAAAGAATCTCGTTTAAACTTCTCACTAACTGTTGCAGATGAAGAAATCAGATATGAGAGAGAGAAAGAGAGAAACTTGATGAATGTAAGTGGGAGAGTAGAATTTTTTTTTAAATAAAAAATTGTATTCTAATACAATTGTATGCTAATAAAATTTTAATAAAAATTACTATACAATAGCATATTATTAGCATACTGCTGCTGCTGCTAAGTCGCTTCAGTTGTGTCCGACTCTGTGCGACCCCATAGACGGCAGCCCACCAGGCTCCTCCGTCCCTGGGATTCTCCAGGCAAGAACACTGGAGTGGGTTGCCATTTCCTTCTCTGTGTTAGTTGCCTAGTCCTGTCCAACTCTTTGGGACCCATGGGCTGTAACCCACCAGGCTCCTCTGTCTAAGGAATTTCCCAAGCAAGAATACTGGAGTGGGTAGCCATTCTCTTCTCCGGGGTATCTTCCCGACTCAGGGATCGAATCCAGGTCTCCTGCATTGCACACAGATTTTTACCATCTGAGCCATAGGCTTGATCAGCTATGTGTATACATATATCCCCTCCCTCCTGAAGTTCCTTCCCACCCCACCCCTTGTCCCACCCCTGTAGGTCGCCATAGAGCACAGAGCTGAGCTCCCTGTCTTTGCAGCAGATTCCCACTAACTATCTATTTTACACAGGGTGGTATATATATGGAGCTTCCCAGGCATTGCTAGTGGTAAAGAACCCGCCTTCCCAGGCAGGAGACATGAGACATGGGTTCGATCCTGGGTCAGGAAGCTCCCCTAGAGGAGGGAATGGCAACCCACTTCAGTATTCTTGCCAGGAGAACCCCATGGACAGAGGAGTCTGGTGGGCTACAGTCCATAGGGTGGCAAAGAGTCAGACACAACTGAATTGACTTAGCACCCACGGGTATATATGTTGATGCCAATCTCCCAATGCATCCCGCTCTCCTTTCCCCTCTATGTCTACATGTTTGTTCTCTACACCTGTGTCTCCATTCCTGTTTTGGAAATTAGGTTCATCTGCACCATTTTTCTAGATTTAACATACATGTGTTACTACACGATATTTGTTTTTCTCTTTCTGACATTTCACTCTGTATGACAGTCTCTAGGCCCATCCAAGTTTCTACAAATGACCCTATTTCATTCTAAGGTCAAAGCCACTTCTCTATTCCCCGTCACACTGTGTGAGGGCTTGTCTACACTTGAAATGATTTGCTTAACCTCCAAATGCCTTGCTGGAGAGGAAGTTCCTTGCTGGCAGAGGCTCTGTCTGCCTGAGGCTCCAGGTGTCCCTCAGTGCTCTCTACGGTGTCTGTTGGGAGCAGAGCCCTTCCTGTTCCACTGACTTCTCATTTGGGCAACCTGCTAGGAATCCAGTCTTTCACTTTAGCCAGGCCTCTGGTGCCCCTAGGAGAAGGCAATGGCACCCCACTCCAGTACTCTTGCCTGGAGAATCTCATGGACGGAGGAGCCTGGTGGGCTGCAGTCCATGGGGTCACGAAGAGTCGGACACGACTGAGCGACTTCCCTTTCACTTTTCACTTTCATGCATTGGAGAAGGAAATGGCAACCCACTCCAGTGTTCTTGCCTGGAGAATCCCAGGGATGGGGGAGCCTGGTGGGCTGCTGTCTATGGGGTCGCACAGAGTCGGCACGACTGAAGTGACTTAGCAGTAGCAGCTGGTGCCCCTTCTGACATTCATCCTTACCTGGTCTGCTCCCACTATTTTTTTATCCGGCTGCACTGGTCTTCCTTGTAGTGCTCTGGCCTTCTCTAGCTGTGGAGCCTGGGATCTAGAGTGGGAGGGCTTAGTAGCTACCCTGCCAGGACATGTAGGATCCTAGTTTCCCCACCAGGGACTGAACCACTCCCCATTTCCTGCATTGGAAGGTGGATTCTTAACTACTGGACTGCCCGGGAAGTCCCTGTGCTTCCACTCTTTCCCTTGAACCCATTTTTCAGTGCAGCAGCCAGAGTGGTCTTTGAAATGTAAATCAGGTAACCTTGATCTTAGAATAAAATCCAAAACCTTACCCATGGCTTTCTAGCCCAGCTGTGGACCCTGTGCACATTTGCCCTCATGTCTCCAGCCTCATGCCTGAGCTCCAGCCGCCGCACTGGCTCTCTCTCCATTGCTTATCACTCTGAGCTCTCTTCCACACTGGAGCCTTTGCACAGCTGCTTCCTTTGCTTTTTGTTTACTTTAATTATTCTGGAAAAATACATGTACAAGGAAGCACAGACAAGCATGTTTATTACAGCATCATTGTAATACAACAATTGAAAACAACCCAACATCCTGAATCAGTAGGAGGAGCCTACCCAATGCAGTCTATATCCTCAGTATAGTCGGTCCTCCATACCCACCAAGAGGAAGGGTGATAGTCTCTGTCAGTGTATTATGCAGTGGTTGGAAACACTGAGCTACATGCTGATGGGGGTATAAATTGGTATAGTACCTGCAGAAGGCGATGTGGCAATATCTATCAAAATTAGCAATCAAAAACCCTTTGTGCAGTTTCCCTTTGGGGAATTCATCTTACAAGTATATTTTCATACAGAAAGTAATATAGGTACAAAGTTCTTGTAGCACTCATTGTAATAGTGAACACTGAAAACAACCCAGGACTCCATCAACATCCATTCCGATTGGGTAAATAAATTATGGGGCAGCATATATTTCCTGGTAGCTCAGACTGTAAAGCATCTGTCTATAATGCAGGAGACCCGGATTTGATCCCTGGGTGGGGAAGATCTCCTGGAGAAGGAGATTGCAACCCACTCCAGTATTCTTGCCCAGAAGAATCCCATGGATGGAGGAGCCTGGTAGGCTACAGTCCATGGGGTCACAAAGAGTAGGACATGACTGAGCGACTTCACTTTCACTTTCATACAATGGAAAACAGTGCTGAAAAAAGTAGGAAGATGTTCTCAATACTCTGATATAGAATCAAGATATGGAAAGTCACTTCAAGGTGCAGAATAGTGTATAAATATGCATAAAATGGGAGAAAACAAATATATTCATATTTGGTTGAAAGGCATGAGGAAAACTAACTATAGTAAGAAAACTAACGATAGTGGTTACCTATGAAACTGGTATGGGAATGGTGCAGATGAGGAGCAAGAATGGGGAGGAAAACTTCATTGTACCTTTTTACATACCTTTGGGGCTTTAACTATGTGAATATACTACCTCCCCCACCCCTACATACACAAAACAAGGAAGAAGTGTGTCTACATCTACTGACATGAAAAGGTCTGCAAGACAAATTGTTAAGAAAAACAAGTATGTTGCAAAACAACATGCACTTATCAAAGTTTAGAAATACAAGGACAGGGGATTGGGAGATGGGCACATGCTGGGAGGCTTGATTTTTAGGGGTGGCTGGCCAAAGAGGACTTTCCTTTTAGTTGTGTGGGTCAATTCTTTTTTTTAGTATGCATTATTTATGAATTAGTTATAAGTAAAGGAATAAGAAAAGATATCTTGGGTGGAGTACTGCCAGGTGATGACCAGATCAAGGGTTGGGTACTGGGAATAAGTGATTGAAATGGAGTGAGGGCAAGGTTAGAACTAAGAAAGTGCCAGACATGTTCAGCTAGGCTGGTACCTAGAGAAACACACACACTACAAAGCCCCAGTGTGGTGTTCTGAGCTGAGCTGGACAGCATGGGTTAGCTCTGTAGGTGATAAGGATGAGGAGAACCCTCTAAAAGTCTTACTCAGAAGAGGTAGCTCCATGATTCCCATGAAGGCATGGTTGAAGATTCTAGAGCTATGTGGTCTCCAGAGAGAGATGGCTTTTTCTGGTGGTAGAAGAGAAATAGAGGAGAAATACTGTTCAGTATGGCAGCCACCAACCACATGTGGTTCTTGAGCCCCACAACTGTGGTTTGTGCAAGGGAGGAAATGAAATTTTGCATTTTATTTTGATTAACTTAAACGTAGGTGTGTGCATGCTCAGCAGCTCAGTCATGTCCAACTCTGTGTGGCCCCATAGTTGCCCAACAGGCTCCTCTGTTCATGGGATTTCCCAGGCAAGAATACTGGAGTAGGTTGCCATTTCCTACTCCAGGAGATCGTCCTGACCCAGGGATCGAACTTGCGTTTTCTGCATTGGCAAGCAGATTCTTTACCACTGCTCCACCTAGGAAGCCACATGCTTATTTGCATTTATCACATTGGACAACACAGAACTAGACTGAAGCTTCATGAGGAGCTGGTTCTGGTAATTTGGGGCATAAAAGAATAAGTGGCCTCCACTAGAGATGCCGAGGGGTGGTGTAGTGGCCTTAGGAGAGGACATGAATCCCGCTGATGCAAGAAGAAAAAATGCTCTGGGGAAAAATCGAATATACAGGAGGTTAGATGGTATTTATGGGAACAAGGATCTAACACTTCCATCATTGCAGAAAGTTCCACTGGACGATGCTGATCTAGCCACGTTCTGCTACTGAGCCCTTGAGATGGGCTGTGAGCATAAATACACAAAGACTTTGTCCCAAAAGAAGAATACAGAATATTAGTAACTTTTAATATTGATCACATGTTGAAATAATAATTTGCATATATTTCATTATATAAAAATATTGAAAGTAATTACAAAGGGGGAGGGAGGATGGGGTAGGAAGGATTAGGAGTTTGGGATTAGCAGGTTCAAACAATTATACATAGGATGGATAAACAGCAAGATCTTAGTGTTTAGCACAGGGACTATATTCAATAGCTTGTGATGAACCATAATGGGAAGAATATGTATATTTGTATAACTGAATCATTTTGCTATACAGCACAAATTAACACAATATTTTAAGTCAACTATACTTCGATAAAACTTAAAACAAGCAGTTACAGCTGCTTCTTTTTTAAGATTTACTTATTTATTATTTTTGGCGCTGCTGGGTCTTCATTGGTACATGTGGGCTTTCTCTAGTTTCCCAGCCGCTTCTTTTTTAATGCAGCTCATAGAAAATTTTAAATTACACGTGTGGCTTGCATTACATTTCTATTGGACAGAGTTGATATAAAAGTGCAGTGAGAAAGATTGAGAGGGGGATCAAGTCAGAGCAGGGCTGAGGATAATGGGGAGAAGAGGTGCTTTAGTACATCTGGCCCCAGGTGGTGTCTAGTTTTCTCTCAATTTGACAGGGAGGGCCCCTAGAGATCTGCTGAGCACCTGAGGTCCCAGCATAGAAAGTAGTAGTATGGCTTGGGGTGTTGTTGAAGGCCTCCTTTGTGGGGTCAGCTCAGGAGTTTCCCAGATTCTCCTTTCCCCATGAAAATGTACTTCCCTCTAGTGTTGGATGATAATATCTCCACATTCTATGCCTTTATATGGTAGGGGTCATTATGATTAATACCAGCCTTTCCTTAAATATGTGAAAAAGATGCTCAACTCACTTATATTAAGATAAACACAAAACAACATACAAGGCAATATTTTTGCCAGAGCAGATTGGCCAAGATTAAAAAAAAATATTAAGTAAAAACTGTGTGGGCAAGGTACAGGATAACAGGGTTATGGGAATTTTAATACAATCTTTGCAGAAGACAAATTGATAGTGTCTATCAAAACTTTAATTGTGTATTAGGTTTGACTCAGTCCTGGTATTCATTCTACAGATATTCACAGTGAAAATAACCTCTGCAAACGGAATTCATTGCAGTAGTATTTATAAAAGAAATAATTGGGAATAGCTTAAATTTTCATTACTGGATAGTGATGAAATATATAATATAATTTCAATAGGATTACAAGATAATAGTGTAACCTCACTAAATAACAGCTGCTAAAAATAGTAATGTAGAAATAAAGCAGATTCAAACATACAGAGAAGGATCTCCAAGATACATTATTAAGTTAAAAAAAAAAAAGGAAAGAAAAAAAGCAAAGTGAGAACAGTGTAGGTAGCACACAGTCATTTCTGTGGTGAGTAGAACTCAATGTATTTGTTCAGTTCTATGCTTATACATGTATAGATTCATTTGAAAGACGTGTAAGAAACCAGTAACAGTTGTGGCTTCTAAGGAGGGGAACTATATTATGGGGAGAAGAGAGACTATTTTGTACCTTTAAAATTTTCGTGACATGCATATATTGGCAGTCCAATAAAACTAAGTAAAACATCTAATGACTTTTTAAGTAGGGAATTGCCTCTTATCACAACATCATAAAGCATCTTTTGCTGACACTTCACAGTATAACACTTGCCTGGTGCTGCAGCTCTCTCTTTTTGCCTTCTGGGCAGTTAGATTTACTCTCTAACTACTTAGTGATTGAAGAGAAAAATTTATGTGTTTACTTATATTTTGGCAAGTATAATATCTGGATTGATGCATTGGTTTCCAGGACTTTGACTTCTTTCCCTCTTGTTACTTTCTTCATGATTAATCATTTCTTGTGAAGTTAATGAAAGTTTAAAAAAAATATTTATTTTGAAAAATGAGAGTTCGCTGTTCTTTTACTCTTTGACATTCTCTTGAAATAAACATTTAAAAATCATACAGAAGAGGAGTAAAACAAAATACTCGATGCAGGGTGCCCTCTAGTGGTTAAAGAAAACACTCTGGAATTCTAGAGCCCCTCCTTTTCTCAAACATCAAGAACTTCTGTGTTTTTCTAAAAATAGAATTACCATATGTATATATGCGTGCATTCCCTGGTGGCTCAGACAGTAAAGAATCTGCCTGCAATGCAGGAGACCTGGGTTTAATCCCTGATTCAGGAAGATCGTCTGGAGAAGGGATTGGCTACCCATCCAGTGTTCTTGCCTGGAAAATCGCATGGACAGAGGAGACTGGCGGGCTACAGTCCATGGTATCGCAAAGAGTCAGACACGACTGAGCAATTTAACACTCACTTTTCATGCGCGTGTGCTCAGTTATGTCTGACAGTTCCACTCCCGAGTATGTGCACTTCAGTCGTGAATATATATATTATATACATAATATATGTGTTGGCTATCTGCTCTGTGCTATACATTATATCCTTGTAGCTTATTTTATACATAATGGTTTGTCCCTCTTAACCCCCAGTTGCCCCTCCCTGCCCAGTGGTAACCACTAGTATGTTCTCCATATCTGAGTCTGTTTCTGTTTCGTTATATTGACTAGTTTGTTGTGTATTTTAGATTCCGCATATAGGTGATATCATAGAATATTTGTCTTTGTCAAATTTTAAGAAATGCTTTCTATTAGTACCTCCTAAGTTCACAAAGATTCCCTACTGCCATTTCCTCCATTAATTTTAGAGCTCTCTCTCAGATAATTAGAACCTCCATTCATCTTGAAACTACTCTGCCAGTTTGAGAGGCGAGAAGGGCATTTTCCATCCCAGTCCCATGCTCCAAATTGGATTTTCTTGTTCTTCATAATGAGTCAGTTTCCCTAACACCATCTGTTAAGCAATCATTCTTTCCCCCATTGAGCAGTGCTGACACCTTTGCTGTGTATTAAGTTCCTGTGCAACTGGCCCTGCATTAGCTCTTCTAATCCATTGGCCAAACTTTCAGTTCCTGTCCTATGAGCACACTGTTTTTGTTTGTTTTGCTTTTACAATGGCAAGAGGTTTGATATTTTATTCTTATTCTTTATACACTGACATGTGATTCCAGTCCAGATTTTCACTTAATTCTTTCAGAATGCTTCAAGGCCAGTATTTTTATTTTTTTAACTTTTGGAAGTGACATTTAATACCATGATTGTGATGATCTAGGTCAGTATTATTATCTGTATTTTATGCATAAGGAAACAGAGGCCTGGAAAATCTAATATCAATGTCAAATTTCATGTACTGTTAAATAGTGAAACTAGGATTTTAAGCTAAATCATTCTAGCTTGAGAGCATGTGTTTCCCTTTTTACTACATGCCCAGTATATCAGCTCCTGGTCTGATTGTTCTTTGAGCCCAGTGAAGAGTACTGACCAATTGGGAAAAAGGAAAAAAATTTATCAACTCAGCCTCTTGGCAAACACTAGCATGTTTCTGAGTTTAATTGCCTCATTTTTTTCACACAGTATTATTGAAGTTCAAAGTTATAAAAATCCATGGTCTAAGCTAGATTCAGGTTACATATACGATAATTTTAAAAATAAATCTCCAGGTGCTGGGAATGAGGTAGTGTTTTCTAATGATAATATATGCAATTTAGCTCACTAGTTTAAAAGTCAGAAGCCTAGGACATCACAATGTAGGAGACAGTGTTGTTCTTACCCACTTTATTCCTTCTTTTTAGCAGAACCCGGATTTTACGCAGAAACATACACCCCAATCAGCCAGGTGCTCCGTGTAAACCCATCATGGTCATTCTACTCTCTTTGCCATCAGCTGGTTTAGACATCAGCTCATTTCTGACAAATAAGACATGAAGAAAAAGTCTGACGGGATGATGTCTAAGAAGCCTTTTTTCTTAGTCTTAAAAAAAATGATATATAAGCTTTCTGGACGAAAGGAACACTTCTTCCTCTGGTGTGATGTTGGGAGCTGTGGTAGCCCTTTTGTGACTGTGAGGGAAATCAGTCTGAGGAACAGGCTGACCCCCCTGAAGACGGCAGAGCAGAGAGATGGAAATGGCAGAGCAGAGAGAATGTGGGCCCTTGATGAAACTGAGCTGCTAAGTTAACAAATTCTGGGAGAGTCTTGCCTCTGAGCATCTTGATGAATGAAATAATTAAATTTCTTTATAGTGTAAGCCACACAAGTGATGGATTCCTGTCAGTTGTGACTAAAGGTATCCTGTGTTGTTGTTCAGTTGCTAAGTTGTCCAACTCTTTGAGACCCCCAAGGACTGCAGCACACCAGGTTCCCTGTCCTTCACTAACTCCAGGAGTTTGCTTAGGTTCGTGTCCACTGAGTTGGTGATGCTGTCTAACCATTTCATCCTCTGCCGCTCCCCTTCTTTTGCCTTCAATCTTTCTAGCTTCAGGATCTTTTACAATGAGTCAGCCCTTCGCATCAGGTGGCCAAAGTATTGGAGCTTCAGCTTCAGCATCAGTCCTTCCAAAGAATATTCAGGGCTGATTTTTCTTTGACTGGTTTGATCTCTTTGCAGTCCAAGGGACTCTCAAGAGTCTTCTCCAGCACAATTCAAAAGCATCAATTTTTCGGCGCTCAGCCTTCTTTATGGTCTGATTGTTTTATGGTGTATATATTTTTGGATCATAAAGGTATCTTACACGTGCTTCCTAAGGTAATGTAAGTATAAATCCTCAATTATCTGTTGTGACTTTAAGTCGAGAACATGACCCCTGTATGGGCTCCCACATCTGCTGCCTCTGTTCCGGGTAGAGATTTGGGGAGTGGACAGGATGTGTCATACCATAGTCCCATACGTCTGCCTTCTATCCCATCCTTTCTTATCTGCAAGGAGCTTACTGTCTAATAAGGAAAACAGAAAAATGACGTGACGGTGGGTGTAGACCTGTCTGGGACTAAGTTTAAAGCACAGGGCTAGCTCAAAGGAGGGAGAGACCCACTTATCCGGGATGTATATCCAGGAACAGAATTGCTAAGGGGGGTTGGGGCAGGAGTGGGCTGAGGTGTCAGAGGAAGAGCCTAGAGTTGGGTATAAGAATTAGCTGGGAGTGGGGAGGGTGGGTTGGAGGAGCACAATTCCAAGTTGAGAGGAGGTGTGAGTTAAGAGACAGAGATGGAAACAGGGCCCCTGGGGGAGCTGGACCCTTGGTGTGGCCAGAGCACAGAGTTATCAGGCCACAGAGAATGGGGCTGAGAAGAAGGCATTTTCCTTTTCTTCCAGAGAGGTGAAGGAAAGAGTCTCCTTTTCTGTGTTTGTGAAGCAATATAATATGTGCTCCAGCTGAATGAAAAGCTTCTTTGTGAGTGAGTTAGCTAACTTATATAGATACAGAAAATAAAACTTCATTTGAGAATTTTAGAAATAGGCCTTTGGAATGATTGTTCATTGGAGAATATTAAACATGTTATTATTTGCCTCTTTGTTGAATAAACGACTGAGATAAAACAAAACAGTCTATATTAAAAAGTAAGTTTCCTCCCACCCTAGAATCTTAAATTTCTTTCCCTAGTGGCAAGCACAGTGGCCAAGGTTTAAAAAATATACATTACCATATGTAAAATTAGATAGCCAGTGGGAATTTGCTGTATGTTGCAGGGAGCTCAAATCCAGTGCTCTGTGAAAACCTAGACGGTTGGGACAGGGTGGAAGGTGGGAGGCAGGCTCAGGAGCGAGGGAACATATGTATGCCTATGACTGACTCATGTTGATGTATGGCAGAAACCAACACGATATTAAAAAATTATCTTCCAATTAAAAATAAATTTTAAAAAATCAAACAAAAATAAAGTACTTTTATTTAGTTTTTAAAAAAGAAATACATGCATAAACAAACATGCATTTGGTATTAGCTATCTATTGCTGTGTGGGAAATCCCATGGACGAAGGAGCCTGGTAGGCTGCAGCCCATGGGGTCACTAAGAGTTGGGCACGACTGATCGACTTCACTTTCACTTTTCACTTTCATGTATTGGAGAAGGAAATGGCAACCCACTCCAGTGTTCTTGCCTGGAGAATCCCAGGGACAGGGAAGCCTGGTGGGCTGCCGTCTATGGGGTCGCACAGAGTCGGGCACGACTGAAGTGACTTAGCAGCAGCAGCAGCAGCAGCAGCTGTGTAACATTACCCCAAAACGTAGTGGCTTAAAACAACAAACATTTATTATCACATATTTCCTGTGATCAGAAGTCCCAGTGGCTCTGTCGGGCCCTCCAGGCTCAGGGTCTGTTACAAAGATGTCATCAAGCTGTCAGCTGAGAATGCAGTTACCTCATAGCTCCGATCCGGACTGTCTGCTGTCAAGTTCCCTCAAGCCTTGCTGGCAGGATTTAGTTCCTCACAAGGCTGTTAGGCTGATGGCCTCATTTCTTCACTGGTCTTTTACTTGAGGCCTCCTTCAGCTTCTTATCCCATGGGCCTCTCCACTGGGCTCCTCAGCACATGGCAGCTGATTCCATCCGTGCAAATAGGTGACAAGAGCTAGAAAACTCAAGAAGGACAAGAAGGAAGCCAAAGGTTTTTTTTACAACCAACTCTCAGAATTGACACCCTTGCTATATTCTGTTAGAAAAAAGACACTAGGTTGAACCTACACTCAACGGGTGGGGATTACACAGGGCATGGTCACCAAGGGTTGGAGAGCACTGAGGGTCATCTTAGAAGCTGCCTGGCACATGCGTGTAGTTCTGTCTATAGATGTCCTTTTTTTTGAGCTTTTTTTTTTTTGGCCATGGCCTGCAGGATATGGGATCCTCAGTTCCCCAACCAGTGATCAAACTCACGCCCACTGCAGTCGAAGCACTGATTTTTAAACACTGAACCACCAAGAAAGTCCCTAGATGCTTTTTTTTTTTAAAGCATAAAGTTTACTACCTTGCTTTTGTCATATAACAGTGTATCTTGGAGCAATTTCCAGGTCAGTACATAAAGATCTTCTACCCTTGATACAGCATGTGTTGTCCCTTATGAAACAGTCCCTTATTGATGGACAGTCAGGGCATTTTTAATGTCTTGCTGCACATATTCTTTTTAAAATATTTTTTAAATGATTGTTTATTTATTTTTGGCTGCACTGGGTCTTCATTGTTGAGTACTGGCTTGCTCCAGCTGTGGCAACCAGCAGCCACTTTCTAGCTGGGGTGCATGGGCCTCTCATTGCGGTGGCTTCTCTTATCGTGGAGCATGGGCTTAGCTGCTCCAAGGCACGTGGGATCTTCCAGGGCCAAGGATCAAAGGGACCGAAGATCAAACCAGCATTTCCTGTGCACGGCAAAGCAGATTCTTAACCACTGGACCACCAGGGAAGCCCTGCACATATTCTTTACTGCAGTGATTCTCATATGAAGGGAAATTCATTCCTACAAGTGGAAATGCTGGGTCAAAGGGTATGTTCCCTTCACATTTTGATAACTATGGCCGAATGGCCATCCCAACCCCAAAGCAAAATTATCTACTTCTCCACAGCTTCTTAAGGCATTGATCACAAGTTTTAATGAACAAAAGGGAAATCATAGCATAGGAGAAAAACTAAAAACCAAAATCTAATAATAGAAACAAATTAGAGTCATTAATTTTTAGTAACTAACAGTGAATTGAATTGAAGTCACTCAGTCGTGTCCGACTCTTTGCGACCCCATGGGCTGTAGCCTATCAGGCTCCTCTGCCCACGGGATTCTCCAGGCAAGAGTGCTGGAGTGGGTTGCCATTTCCTTCTCCAGAACTAACAATGGAATATTGTGTAATTTGATTTGGATTTACTGGGGTATTTTCCTAATATAATATGCAAACAAGATTAAGGACTCTTGAGTTTAGGCCCCAGTGTACCTGCTAATCATTTCTAGCTCTTGTCACTGCAATCTTAGATAACACTTCCCTCTCTGATACTTGTGTGGGTCACTCAGCAGTTAATTTCTTAGATTTCAGCCTCATTTGAGGACATGGTACTCATGAATATCAAGTTTATACTGAATAATTATTTACTTTGGAAACATTATACTTTCTCGCCATTTTGGCCTTTTCTATGGATGTTTCAAGCATTAGAAAGACAGGGAATGTTGGGGTCAAGAAGTGTTAGAACCCAGATACAGCTCTCCTCCAATTCCCTTCCAAGTTCTGGAATCCCTTCTATAATCAACTTCTCTCTGTGTGTTTTCGTAGGGGAATACTTATTCTATTAAGGTAGATTATTCCATTAGTAAACAGCTCTAGAGGTTAAAAAGTATTTCATATATTGAGTTGAAATCAGAAATCTGATGCTGTGGTACCTCTTAATTGGTCTTAGGGAGCAACAGGGAAAAAGTCTTTGCTTCTTGTAGATGGCTCCCTAGCTTCCTTCAGTCTGCTCTGCTCCAGGCCAAGACTTCATTCATTCCTTCTTCCCAGGAGTTTATTTCCAGATGTGCTGCCACACAGATTCCTTTCCTCTGAACACACTCCTAAGATTCAAAAAGATGTCAAACATGAGGACACCCACTGCCAGTCTTTCTGCTGATCCCTACTTGATAGTAGGTACACTCTAAAGACCACTGATTGAGAATAGGGATACTGACAAAGAGCTGTTGTGAACTCAAGAATGCTTTGGCAGTGTTCGTAGCGGCATGATTCACAATAGCCAAAAGCTGGAAGTAACCCATATGTTTATCGATGGATGAACAGATAAATTGTACTATAGACATACAATGCACTATTATTCAGCCTTAAAAAGGAAGGAAATTCTGATACATGCTTCATCATAGCTATAGCACAGAAGATATGCTAAGTGAAATAAGCCAGTCATGAAGGGACCAATACCGTATGATTTCACTTCTATGAAATATTTAGAGTAGTCAGATTTAGAGAGACAAGACTTCCCTGGTGCTACAGTGGCTAAGAATCTGCCTACCAATGCAGGAGACACAGGTTCGGTCCCTGGTCTGGGAAGATTCCACATGCTGTGAGCAACTAAGCCTGTGCACCCTAACTACTGAGTCTACATACCCTAGAGCGTAGAGCTGGGCTCTGCAACGAGAAGCCTCTGCAACAAGAGAAGCCACTGCAACGAGAAGCCCACAGCCTGAAGCTAGAGAGTAGCCCCGGCTCTTCACAACTAAAGAAAGCCCGTGCAAGGCAATGAAGACCCAGTGCAACCAAAAATAAATAAATAAATAATTTTAAAAATTTATAGACATGGAAAATAGAATGGCAGGTTTCTGGGGCTGCGGGGAGGAGAGGTGGGAAGTTAGTGTTGAATGGGCATAGTTTCTGTTTGGAAAGATGAAGAAATTCTGGAGATGGATGGTGGTGTGAGTTTGCACAACAATGTGATTGTATTTAGTGCCACTAAACTGTACACTGAAAATGGTTAAAATGGCAAAGTGCATGTTGTGTGTATTTTTCCACATAAATCAAACTGTATCCTATCAATCACTGTTGCATCTCTAAACATCTGAAAAAAATAATTGTGCATATGTCTAAGATCAATTATTCATATACTCTGCAGTTAGTTTTGGCTCTCTGCTCCCACCCTCGACCTGAAGACTTCATTCATCCCACCGTAAGCCTCCGGGAGCCATGTGTATCATGCGGCTCTATTTCCCTGGATGCAGCTGCTTAGACCAAGACTGAGCAGCTAACTTGAGTTGGAATACTAAGAAACTCTCAGCTGAGATTTTGGAATTTGGTGTCAGCAACTTTTTGTTAGTCTCTGTGTAGGGCAAGAGGATATATATTTGGAAGCATGAGGTACCTACCGTCTTCCATGTTCACTTACTCAATAAATGTTCATTGTTTGCCTATAGGTGCCAGGCACAATAATAGGGGCTAGGATTCAGCCCCATTCCTGCCCTCCTTGAGAAGCAGGACAAGTCAGACTGAAAAGATATTACCTCTAATGTCATCTCTAATATATTTTTGTTCTCTTAGATTTTGTAAGCTCCTCCCTTCTCAATGAACACCACAGAATACCATGGTTTTGTCACGTTTAACTTCCCCCTCTACATTTTGTTAGCACAGATTTTCTTTTCAGCACCGAAGCTAGTACAATTGTTCAATGAAAGCTTGGTTGACAGTGACAGGATGTTAGGAGGATTTTTAATTGAGCACCAAGACCACTCAGAGAAGTTCCACGTATGTTCACAGAACACCTATGAAGAATAGTGTGAGAGAGTGTGTGTGTGCGTGTACGCTAAGTTGTGACTGACTCTTTGCCACCCTGTAGACCGTAGCCCACTCAGGCTCCTCTCTCCATAGGATTCTCCAGGCAAGAATACTGGTGGGGGTTGCCATTTCCTCCTCCAGGGGATCTTCCTAAGGAAGGATAGTGGATGTTTTTATTTACTAGCTGCAGCAGCGCCACCACGTGGCACAATAGTAAATAATGTTTGTAATGGCAACCCTGGAGAAGGCAATGGCACCCCACGGCAGACTCTTGCCTGGAAAATCCCATGGACAGAGGAGCCTGGAAGGCTGCAGTCCATGGGGTCGCTGAGGGTCGGACACGACTGAGCGACTTCATTTTCACTTTTCACTTTTATGCATTGGAGAAGGAAATGGCAAACCACTCCACTGTTTTTGCCTGGAGGGTCCCAGGGACTGGGGAGCCTAGTAGGCTGCCATCTATGGGGTCGCACAGAGTCGGACACGACTGAAGTGACTTAGCAGCAGCAGCAGTAGCAATGGCAACCCACTCCAGTACTCTTGCCTGGAAAATCCCATGGACAGAGGAGCCTGGTGGGCTGCAGCCCACGGGGTCGCTAGGAGTCGGACACGACTGAGCGACTTCACTTTCACTTTTCACTTTTATGCATTGGAGAAGGAAATGGCAACCCACTCCAGTGTTCTTGCCTGGAGAATCCCGGGGACAGGCGAGTCAGGTGGGCTGCTGTCTATGGGGTCGCACAGAGTCGGACACGACTGAATCGACTTAGCAGCAGCAGCAGCAGCAGCATCAAGTCCATTGAGCCTGTCTGTAGGAATTATACAATTCTTTTTGGGGAGTTGGAGAGGGGAGTATTATTCTGTGTGGCTTGCAACAATCTGTTCTCCGACCAGGGATTGAACCTAGGCCTCTGCAGTGAAAGTGCTGAATCTTAACCACTAGACCACCAGGAAACTCCCAAAATTACACAATTCTCAAAAAGAATTTTCTAGATTGAGGAAGAGGAGATTTGTATTATTTCAAAATCTGCACAGGATGGGAGACTTTTTGGTCTGCTTAAAATTAGCAAAATTTGCATTTTCTTAAAATGAGACAACACTGTGCTAAGGTCTCCATCCTTCTCTCTGAGGGCCTCTAATAACTCCTAGGAGTTAGCCCCAGAGGTGACCTTTTAAGAGTAGGACAGATACCCTGAAAATTCTGTAGATTCTTTGATGAGGTCTTCCCTGACTCCTTTTATGCAGTACCAAGCTTTATATGTTTCTAAAAAACTACCTCTGCTGTGGATTTTTTTCACCAGCAAACAGTCATTGAATGCCTGCATGTACTTACTCTGAGGCACGACAGATGCAGCAGTGCACAAATCAGACTAAAACTTCAGACTCTTATTATACTTGTGACACATCTGTCTCCTTTATGCCCTGTAAGTCCTTTGACAACAGAGATCTGTCTCATCCTATTTCACTGGAACCACACCTTCAGCCCATTTAATTCACCAGTAACAATTTCAGAACTCAACTGCTTCAAGAAGATGGTACTTATTGGGGCCATGTCAGTTTTTTGGTGGGATCAAAGCTGTGCCTACCAGCCACAGACAAAATACAAACGCAGAAAGTTCATTTTAGATTCTATGGTAGACTGAATAATAGCCCTCTGAAGATGTCCACACTCTAATTCTCAGAAACTGTGGATCTTTTGTGGATGTGATTAATTTAAGGCTTTTGAGATGGGAGATTGTTGGGGTGGGCCCAATGTAATCACGAGGATCCTTGTAAGAGTGAGATGGCAGAGCTGGAGAGAAGACTGTAAAGATGGGAACACATGTCAGAGAGAAGAGAGGGTGCTATGCTATGGGCTTTGAAGCTGGAGAGGAGGCCACAAGCCAGGGAATGTAGGTGAACTCTGCTGCTGCTGCTGCTAAGTCGCTTCAGTCGTGTCTGATTCTGTGTGACCCCATAGACGGCAGCCCACCAGGCTCCTCCGTCCCTGGGATTCTCCAGGCAAGAACACTGGAATGGGTTGCCATGTCCTTCTCCAATGCATGAAAGTGAAGAGTAAAAGTGAAGTCGCTCAGTCGTGTCCGACTCTTAGCAGCCTCATGGACTGCAGCCTACCAAGCCCCTCCACCCATGGGATCTTCCAGGCAAGAGTACTGGAGTGGGTTGCCATTGCCTTCTCCGAGGTGAACTCTAGAGACTGGAAAATGCAAGGAAATGGATTCTCCTCTAGCATTTCAAAAATAAACACAGGCCTGCTGCCACATTTTAGACTTCTGACCTCAAAAGAAGATAATACATTCGTCTTGCTATAGCTGCTATAACTTTGAGGTAACTTCCAGCAGTATAAGGAAGTTGATATAGATTTTTGTCTTCCCTTTAATCTGCCCACCCTATTGCCCATTCTCCCTGGTGCACAGATCAGGACATTTCTACTCTGTTCACTTATTTTCCCAAGTCATGGAGATGTCCTGGTATTTTTAACACAAGACTGTAACAGTGTTTCTGTAATAAGGTTGTCTGACCTTTGGACTATCCTCAGGGTCCCCAAGTCTTCAATGAGAATTTAAAATTCTGCATTTTCAGTTCCATGGTTGACTAAAAATTTAATATATAATTAATACACATTAATTAATAATTCAACTTACAACCCCAAAGTCAGCCTCATCTTCAGAAGAATGCTAAAAGCATTCTCACTAAAGTCAGGAACAATCCAGGGATATCTACTAGTACCACTCTTACTTAATGTTATTCTAGAAAATATTTTCAAAAAACTAAGAATTAGGGTAACAAGAAATGTGAAAAGTCAAGATGAAGGAAACAGAACAAAACTTGAAAAAGAAGAAAGGTATGCCATGTTCCTTAAGAGAAAGATGACTATGACAGCACTGTGAAAACAGTCTAATGTGCTTAATATCACAGCAGCTGGGTTTCTGTTATTGGCAACTAAATGAAATTTATCAGAGAAATAGTCTTATTTTATTTTTGTCTCCATAACTTCATTCTCCACCTAGCCTTTATATTACCTGGTGGGCCAAGCCAAACTCACCTGTGGACTGCCAGGATATGGGAAGTGAATTCTCCCTAGGAGGTGTTGCCCTCTGCTCCTTGTCTGACTTGCCCCTAAGCACCTTCAGTCCTCTTTTGTCTCATACACACACACACACACACACACACACACACACAGTCTCAGGAATACCCATTTCTATAATACTCCTCTGGACTATCGTAGGTTTTACTATCTTGTTGAAACAATAATTGCTACATAGTAAGGGTAATCTTCTCAGGATCATAGCTAAAATAACCATTTTATGATCTTCAACATGTCACTAGCCTTTCTTGGGTTATATGTTTTTTGGACATCATTTTTATATACCTCTTACCTCTCTACATCTTGGGCATTGTAGTTCAAAAAAATTCCACTTCTAGGGAATTCCCTGGCGGTCCAGTGGTTGAATCTTAGAGCTTCCAATGCAAGGGGTGTGGATTTGATCCCTGGTTGGGGAGCTAAGGGCTTCCCTTGTGGCTCAGCTGGTAAAGAATCCGCCTGCAATGTGGGAGACCTGGGTTAGATCCCTGGGTTGGGAAGATCCCCTGGAGAAGGAAATAGCTACCTACTCCAGTATTCTGGCCTGAACAATTCCATGGATTATCTAGTCCATGGGGTAGCAAAGAGTTGGACACTACTGACTTCTCTTTCACATTTTGGGGAACTAAGATCCTATATGCTGCGTGCTGCACAGCACGGCCAAGAAAGTTAAAAAATAAAATGCTTAAAAGAGATGCTTGTTTTTAAAAAATTCCACTGCTAAATCACTACTGTCAAAGGAATTTTAGATAGCATCAATAAGTACTTTTCTTTTGGTACAGGAATGGAGAAAAGGGAGAAGCTGTTATTGTCACTGAAATCTTACTTGTCAGGCTAGCCTTGTGGGATGGGGTGGGGTGGTGGGAGGGGCGAGGGGCCAGGACAGGCAATAAGGTTAATCTCAAAGAATCTTCTATTTCAAACAGACCACACCTTCTTTGGAGGCTGTTATCTGACTACTCCTAGAGGTGGCTAGGCTCTCTCAGAAGAAAAGCTAAGTTGGATTTTTAGCTCTCCCTTCCTCCCTCCTTATCTTCTTTCTGCAGAGCCTGGCAGATGCTAGAAATTCAACAATTGCCAAATGAACATAAGGATAGGATTGTCCTTCCACCAGCCTATATTCCGAAGCCTAAAGAGCAGAAAAGAAGCCACTTAAAAATTCTCTGCTGCTACTGCTGCTGCTAAGTCGCTTCAGTCGTGTCCGACTCTGTGCGACCCCATAGGAACAGTCCATTGGCACAACAGAGACGATGTTAGCTTTGGGGCAGTCTTAAAAAAAAAATTTAAATTAAATTAATCTATTTAATAGGGCTGTGCTGGGTCTTCGTTGCTGAGTGTGCTTTTCTCTATTTGGGGAATGTGGGGGCTACTCTAGTGGCAGTGCGCAGGCTTCTCGTTGTGGTGGCTTTTCTTGCTGTGGAGCACGGGCGCGAGAGCACGGGGCTTCAGACTCTAGAGCACCAGCTGAATAGTTCTGGCCCTCGGGCTTAGCTGCTCCTCCGCATGCGGAATTTTCCTAGACTAAGGATTGAACCCGAGTCTCCTGTATAGGTAGGCATATTCTTTACCACTGAGCTACCGGGAAGCCCTGGTTAGGTCTCTCTCTTTCACTGTGTATATTGTGAAACGCTTTTGTTTCAGCCTCTCCACTCCACTTTTTTCTCTCCCTTGGTTTAAAAGAAATTAAAACTTCTGTGTACGAAAGTCGCTCAGTCGTGTCCTACTCTTTGCGACCCCATGGGCTATACAGTCCATGGAATTCTCCAGGCCAGAATACTGACTGGAGTGGGTAGCTGTTCCCTTTTCCATGGGATCTTCCCAACTCAGGGATCAAACCCAGGTCTCCCGCATCGCAGGCAGGTTCTTTACCAACTGAGCCACCAGGGAAGCCCAAAACATTTGGGGAGACCCTTAAAAATATACTAGCCCTAGGCACTGAGCCTTCTATGTCTGATGGGTAAGCCAGTTCACCTCGGTGCTGGAGGACTGGCTGTTTTTTTTCCCCCCCTCTTCCTGAGGGTTAACCGCAGAATATTATCTTTCTTTCCTCCTCTTTTCTGTGTGTCCATTTTCTTTGAGTTGTTTTGTGTGTTTTACCTGATTTTATTTTATTTTTTAAAATATTTATTTTTGACTGTGCTGGGTCTTCAGCGATGCTCGGGCTTTTCTCCGGTTGTCATCTATGGGCTTCTCATTTCAGGGGCTTCTCTTTTGCAGAGTACAGGTTCTAGGGCGTGCACGCTTCAGTAGTTGTGGCTCCTGGGTTCCAGAGCACAGGCTATGTAGTTGTGGTCACGGGTTTAGTTGTGGCTCACATGGCATGTGAGATCTTTCTGGACCACAGATGGAACCCATGTCTCCTGTATTAGCAGGCAGATTTTTTACCACTGAACCCAGGAAAGCTCTGCTAAATGTTTTGATTATCACCTCTGCTGAGACTTGACACTGTGTATGAGAAGTTAGAAAATGCACAGGCCTACAAGCAGGCCTGGGTGGGGCATTTGTCCACCGAGTGTGGTGAAGGCCTGGTGACCCCAGAGTCCCATGTGGCTCCCTCCCACTGGATTGTTCCCAGACCTGCCTGTTTTTCAAGAAAAACTGGAAATCTTGAGCAGAAAAAAGTCAAGTCTCCTAATTCAAAGAAAAACCTTTCCTGCTTGAGCCAAACAAAACACCTCTGTGAACTGCATCTGGCACTATGTAATCTCTGTCAAATGTAGCTGCAGGGAGAATCCTTAAAAACAGGTGTAAGTGTAGAGAACTGACATGTCAGCAAGAATAGCATGGTTTTAGTATGACTGGGAAAATACTAATTGCAGCAAATTGTATAATTTTCTATTTATGTGTAGTCACTTGGTAATAACTGTGAATCTAATTAACAATTTCAGGTTCTATAAACATGTTTGTATTGATATGCATGCTCTCTCATCCTCCTTCATTTGCGGTTTGAGTAAAGGGGCCATAATTTCAAGACTTATATGTATGAAGGAAAACTCTGTTGTTAATCATGCTTTTGTGTTTCTCAGAGTGTACTTAATTAGGCCTTAATGAAGGCTTATGTTTAATTTTTAGTCCGGTCACATGTTTGACTTCCTTTGGGGCTTTACTATAGAGAGAGAAGTCTATGTTCCTTTAAGTCTTTAGGAGTAAACATTTAATAAAGTAAGTGAAGTGAAAGTCACTTAGCCGTTCCTGACTCTTTGTGACCCCATGGACTATACAGTCCATGAAATTCTCCAGGTCAGAATATTGTAGTGGGTAGCTGTTTCCTTCTCCAGGGGATCTTCCCAACCCAGGGATCGAACCCAGGTCTCCGCATTGCAGGTGGATTCTTTACCAGCTGAGCCACCAGGGAAGCCTCAACATTTAATAAGGGTGATTTTAATGTGAAATAGGACTTCAGAGATTTAAATGAAAAGCATTTGTATATTTACTTCACAGCCACAAAGTTGGCCTTAGGTATTGCCAGAACATGACTAGGTAGGGACAAGCCCACACTTCTCCCTTCATCTCAGCTGATGATTTCACTTTCTAATCCTAGATTGTAAACAGACAATTAAGATCTAATGTGATGAGTATCTTGAGTGGGAAACAGGTTCCCATGGAAACAGAAGTAGTCACTTACTTAGGCTTGGTGGGGGAGGGAAGTCTGTTAAGTCTTCCTGGAGAAAGTATATCTCCTATAAGAGTATTAAAAAAAACTGATTAACCTTCAATTAGAGGCCAGGATGAGGGTGGGGTAAGGGTGAGAAGTCTAGAATTAAAAATATCTGGGCTTGAAATTAAATTCAGTAGGACTGGAATTCTACTTCAGTATTTCGCAGTGGAGCTTCCCTGGTGGCACAGTGGTGAAGTATGCCTGCCAATGGAGGAGATACCATTTGGCTCCCTGATCTGGGAAGATCCCACATGCCACAACCACTGAGCCTGTGCTTGAGAGTGCAGGAACCGCAACTACTCAGCCCAGGTGCCACAGCTACTGAAGCCTGACTGCCCTAGAGCCTGTGTTTTACAACAAAAGCCACTGCATGAGAAACCTGAGCACCGGACTAGAGAAAAGCCCTTGCAGCAAGGAAGACCCAGCACAGCCAAAAAAAAGATAAAGAAATAAAAAATATACATATAAAGATAGTCCACGATGGCCAAACTTACAAAAAAGATTTTTCACACTTGTTACTTTCTGACCATTTCTTTTTTTTTTTTGCTTATTTGTTTACTGTTTGTTCTACCCCAACCTGCTCACACAGAACAGGAGCCCTACCCAGCTTGCTGATTCCTCAGTGCCTGGCACAGGCCTGTTAGCCTTTCCATGTATCAGATCACCACCACTCCAACCCCCCTCCCTCTCCCCCAACACCATCCAACAAACAAAATTCTCCTTATTCTTCAGAGTTGGCTTCCTTCCTTCTCTCTGAAACCTCCATCTCTTTACCCCATCCTCACCTTCAGAATTAATTCTTTCAGGGTTCTCACAGCTAGTGATCCTTCCTTGCAGCATCAGTTGAATTCTACAGTATCAGGTTGCTGGTCCCTTCTCCCGTCTGCTGCTGCTGCTAAGTCGCTTCAGTAGTGTCTGACTCTATGCGACCTCAAAGACGGCAGCCCACCAGGCTCCCCCATCCCTGGGATTCTCTCCAGTGGGTTGCCATTTCCTTTTCCAATACATGAAAGTGAAGTCATTTAGTCATGTCCGACTCTTAGCGACACCATGGACTGCAGCCTACCAGGCTCCTCCGTCCACGGGATTTTCCAGGCAAGAGTACTGGAGTGGGGTGCCATTGCCTTCTCCATCTCCCCTCTATTCCTCATTAAATGTTAAATTATATGAAGATAATATTGTAGTCATCTGTGTAAGCCTCTGAACACTTCGTGCAGGCTTTTACACACAATAAGTAGGTAAGTGTGTGTCAGTGGCTCAGTCGTGTCTGACTCTTTGCAACCCATGGACTGTAGCCTGTCAGGATCCTCTGTCCATGGAATTCTCCAGGCAAGAATACTGGAGTGGGTTGCCATTTCCTTCTCCAGGGGATCTTCCAGACCCAGGGATCCAACCTGGGTCACCTACATTGCAGGCAGATTCTTTACCGTCTGAGCCACAAGGGAAGCCCTTTACACACAATACAGGGCTCAAAAATATTTTGAATAAATGAATTCAGGAAGTCATGAACCCTTCTTCCTCCCTTCCCCAAGTGCTCAGAATTTTATAACTTAAAAAAAATCTGACCACATCACAGCCCTACTTAATTCTGTTGAAGGATGCTCTTCGTTCTTGGAATAGAATTCTAACTCCCTAAGCACACTGGTTAGTTACTTCAAGGCTCACTTGCTCCCATCCACTTCTCCAACCGCGCCCATTCCTAAACCAGGTCTAGTAAAACGTGACTGCACAGCAGAGCTGTCCTGATCCATGCCACCAGACTTTTATTTCCACTACTCCCTCTGCCTGGACTGTCCCTTCGGTTTCCCTTGCCTGGTTTGGCTCAGAAATTACCTTCTCAAACAAGCTTTCCTTCTATGTCTATCAGTTCAGTCAGTTCAGTCGCTCAGTCGTGTCCAACTCTTTGCGAGCCCATGAGTTGCAGCACGCCAGGACTCCCTGTCCATCACCAACTCCCGGAGTTCACTCAGACTCACGTCCATAGAGTCAGTGATGCCATCCAGCCATCTCATCCTCTGTCGTCCGCTTTTCCGCCTGCCCCCAATCCTTCCCAGCATCAGAGTCTTTTCCAATGAGTCAACTCTTCGCATGGGGTGGCCAAAGTACTGGAGTTTCAGCTTTAGCATCATTCCTTCCAAAGAAATCCCAGGGCTGATCTCCTTCAGAATGGACTGGTTGGATCTCCTTGCAGTCCAAGGGACTCGCAAGAGTCTTCTCCAACACCACAGTTCAAACACATCAATTCTTCGGCGCTCAGCTTTCTTCACAGTCCAACTCTCACACCCATACATGTAGATCCTATTAAGAACTTAGGTGCTCCCCTCCATTTGTGATTATAAACGAAAACAAGATTAAACCGTAAAATGTAACTTTTAAAATGACAACTTACATGCTGCTAGATTTAGAATCCCGTCTATTTATAATTTTCCTTTCATTCATCCTCTCTCTGCAAGTCCCGGTTTTGACCTGAATAGTCTATCCGAAAACTCCACTGCCGGAGTCTCAGGGTGGGTCAAAAGCTCCCTTCCTAGGCTTTCGGACACCACTTTCTTTAAAAGTAACTTGAACAGATTGCAAGTTTGCCTTCTCCCAACTCCATTTGTGATTATAAACGAAAACAAGATTAAACCGTAAAATGTAACTTTTAAAATGACAACTTACATGCTGCTAGATTTAGAATCCCGTCTATTTATAATTTTCCTTTCATTCATCCTCTCTCTGCAAGTCCCGGTTTTGACCTGAATAGTCTATCCGAAAACTCCACTGCCGGAGTCTCAGGGTGGGTCAAAAGCTCCCTTCCTAGGCTTTCGGACACCACTTTCTTTAAAAGTAACTTGAACAGATTGCAAGTTTGCCTTCTCCCAGCAGGGCGTGACGCCAGAGGTAGCACGGATACCATCTTCATCCCAGGAGAGCCGGACAAACCCCTGCCCTGCCCCGCCCCACCCCACCCAACCCCACCCCCTCCACCTCCCAGTCGGCTCCAGATTTATTTTCTGAGTTGAAGTAAAAGCTCCTCCCCAGCTGATTATTCATTTCTTCTTTAAGAAGTCTTTCCTTCCCCGCCCAGCACCTATCTAGGGTTGGGCCTGGAAAAACAGTGAAGTAACAGCCGGCCCTGAAAGCCAGTACAAAAAGATTCACTAAATTCTCCGGCCCAATAACAAAACCCGCCACGGAGACGTCCCCAAATATTCAGTGGGCGGGCCCAGGAAATGCTCAACACCGGAAGTCACGTGGCGCCGTTCTGCTTGAATTCCTCAAGTCGGCAGTCGACTATTCAGCCTTGCAGGCTCCTCTGGCGGGCTCCGCTGCGATCCAGCCTTTCGGTGCTCGACTCGCCCGTGCTGCTGCCGCCGCTGAAGGAGGGGCAAAGCTCAAGATGGCGGACAAAACGCCAGGCGGCTCTCAGAAGGCCAGTTCAAAGGTAATTTCTTAGAGGACTTTTTAAGTCGTGGCCCTATCACTGTCGTCTGGGGGCTATAGACGCTTCTGGCCAGCGGGAGGAGATTGGGGTCGGGGTCCGTGTTCTGGTTGCGACGGTAGGCCGGGGCGCAGACGAACCGTGGTGCGCAGGTTGAGAGGCCTGGTGTCTCCCCTTAGTCCCAGCCTGGATTCGGCTCAAGACTGGGGGCCCCAGGGCTGGTGGCGTGAGTATTTTGGCCCGAGCTTAGCACTGGAGGGAAATCAGGGATTTATATTGAGGTCTTAAGTCCGGAAAACGCGCCGGGGTGTTTCAGCTTGTTGCGCTCTTCTGGCCGCCAGGCAGAGCCTAGGAGAGGCGGGAATCGCTTCCCTTAGCTTAAGTGTCTGCCTCCTTTTCCTTTGGTTTTGGATCTCACACGCTTCCGGCCTCCCCCGTTTCCCTCACGTCCTCTGGGGAATAAATAATCTTTAGGGCCATCAGTTGTGAGAGGAGGACCAAGAGTGAAGGGACGCGGGGTGGGAAGTGCAGTTCCCCTTTGCGGTGATGCGTCGCCAAGGTTAACGCTACGCTCTACACGTGGTTTTACCTCACGTAAGAGGAAGTATATTTGGAGGGCTCATTTCCATAGACTCGGAAGCCACCAAAAATTAGTAAATTGCTTTTGAGTTTACAGGGAACCGTGTGCATGTATTGTGGAAAGTACTGAGCTGTGGAAATAGTTTAGCGTTAGTTAGGTTGTGATTAGCATCAGGTTCTAAGTTGCCATCTTGGACGGGTCCTTTAATCGACTTTTTGCTTGGAATTATTCATCTGCAACACGATGTTAAAAGTAATAGGTCCTGCCTGAAGTAGTTGTTAAACGCTTTTTGATGCTGATACGAGAAGTTGTGTAATACTTAAAAGTTCTAAGGACTGTTACATCTTACAGAGTGTGTATGATTGTAAAGTAGGTTTTTAGGAAGTTACGTTTACGGTAGATGGAGCATGTCTGGTATGTAGTTTGTTCTCGGAAACGCAACCTGTTGTATACTTGCTTCCTCAGTTTCTGTAAATTGTAATCTTTATGCCGTTTGGTGAATGGTGTTTATAATTAGTTCGTTATCGGTAATGGATTTTCCAGAAATCCTTCAGTTGTGTAGAAACTATGGTAGAGGGCTAGTTTTGGCTACTTTACATGCAGGGTTTACTTCTTGTTTGTTTCTTCCTTCCCCAGTAGCTTTTCCCTTGGTGAGGAGGGAAATAATTGAGTACATGATTTCCCACTTCCTCAGCCGACTCTGACAAAACCAGCCCAGGCTTCCTTACTGTTAGGGAACTGTTAGGAAAGCTGTGTGCGTGCTGAGTCGCTTCAGACTCTCTGCGATCCTATGGACTGTAGCCTGCCAGGTTCCTCTGTCCGTGGGATTCTCCAGGAAATAATACTGGAGTGGGTTGCCATTTTCTCCTCCAGGGGATCTAACCGACCCAGGGATCGAACCCACCTCCCTTGTGTCTCCTACATTGCAGGTGGGTTCTTTACCACCAGCGCCACCTGGGCAGGAAAGCTAGTACATCCATTAAATTCACGGCATATGCTTCATTATTTTTGTTTATTTTCAAAGTAATATTTTAAGTATCTTCTATTTGAGGTTTTGGATATATTGAAAACATTTTAATGTGTATGTTCAGGCTTCCTTCTCTAAAAGTACTTCTCATGGTTGTGTGTGGCTATTCCCCATAAGTAAATTGTTAGATCTTCCAGTAATAAACCTTTTCAGTTTATGTTGCTTTTTAAAGTTTTTTTTTTCCTTTTTTTTTTTTAAATGAGGACCATGTTAAAAGTTTTTATTGAATTGTTTACAATATTGTTCTTGTTTTACATTTTGGCTTTTTGACTGCGAGGCATGTGGGATCTTAGCTCCCTGACCAGGGATGGAACCCTCACCCCCTGCATGATTGGAAGTGAAGTCTTAACCACTGGACTGCCAGGGACGTCCCCTCTATTGGCTTTAGATTATCATCAGTTGATGCTGTTAAGAGATTTTCTACCAATGTCATTAAAATATCTCAGGACTTGACCTGATTTGCTCCATAATATGGAGGGTGCATGTTGTAGTAGAGAGGTTATATGAATTTTGCTAACAAGATGAAAGTGAAGTTGCTCAGTTGTGTCCGACTCTTTGAGACCCCATGGACTGTAGCCCACCAGGCTCCTCAGTCCATGGGATTCTCCAGGCAAGAATACTGAAGTGGGTTGCCATTTCCTTCTCCAGGGAATCTTCTGGATGCAGGTCTCCTGCACTGCAGGCAGAGGCTTTAACCTCTGAGCCACCAGGGCAGACTGCTAACAAGATAATTGGATTCAAATCCTGACTTGATAATAAATCTTTTGTGCTATCAAGGCAAATTACTTAACTGTTTCAGCCTTAAATTTCCTTGTTTGTAATATGGATGTAATCTCATTTCTACAGGATGGATGTAAGAATCAAATAAGAGAATATTTATAACATACATTAAAAAACTTAGTTCCTTTCCTCTTTTTTTCTTAGTGGAAACAAAAAGTACTTCTCAAAATGTCAGGATAAATTCTAAACCTGAGATTTAGAGTCTGTCATCAGTTATCATGACTGCTCAGATTGCTGCTTTTTATTTCTAACCCCAAGTCCAGAATTTATTGGAGAGCGTATAAGATCATTTTGGTTTAATAATGCAGCATTTGGGATTTCTAGTCTTTGATCTCTGGTTTGATTTCCCTTCCTCTGGGAAGTGCAGATGAGTGACCTATTCTACCATACAGAGAGAGTGAACAGATTTTTCAGTTTCATGTTCATTCTGTCATAAATTCCTGTTGATATGGGCTTGTCAATCATATTTCTAGACTCTGAGAAAAATGCTAATTTAAAAATATACAAGAGGATGTAGTGTACAGCATGGCAACTGTAGTTAACAATGTGTGCGTGCTCTCAGTTCTGTCTCACTCTTTTGAGACTCCATGGACTGTAGCCCACTGGGCTCCTCTGTCTATGGGATTCTCCAGGCAAGAATACTGCATGCCATACCCTTCTCTGAGGGATCTTCCCCACCTAGGGATTGAATGAACTCTATCTTTTGCCTTATTGGCAGGCAGATTCTTACCACCGAACCACTGGGGAAGCCCATAGTTAACAGTTTTAAGTATTGCATAGTTAAAAGCTGCTGAGAGAGTAGATCTGAAAAGGTCTCATCACAGGAAGAAAATAAAAATTAACTGTGTTTGATAATGACTATTAACTAGACTTAATAGTGTGGTGATCTTTTTGCAATGTATACAAATACTGGGGCTTCCCTGGTGGCTCAGTGGTAAAGAATCCACCTGCCAATGCAGGAGACTTGAGTTCAATCCCTGGGTTAGGAAGATCCCCTGGAGGAGGAAATGGCAACCCACTCCGGTATTCTTGCCTGGAAAATCTCATGGACAGAGGAGGTCAAAAAGAGTTGGACATGATTTATAGCAACTAAACAACAACATACAAATAATGAATCATATTATATACCTGAAACTAATGCAGTGTCGTATGTCAGTTATACCTCAGTAAAATGAATTTTAAAAATATAATGTGACAGGATTTTTGCTATTGACAATGGCAAAATTATTTGACCTATCTTAAGTACAAAATAAAGAGATTAAATTAGATATTTCTCTACAGTTTCTTTTGGACTTCCCAGGTGATGCTGGTGTTAAAGAATCCTCCTGCCAATGCAGGAGACACAAGAGATGCAGGTTTGATCCCTGGGTTGAAAAGATCCCCTGGAGGAGGAAATGGCAGTCCACTCCAGTATTCTTGCCTGGAGAATCCCATGGACTGAGGAGCCGGGCGGGCGACTGAGTAGCCTGCATCCATAAAGTCGGACAGTTGGACGCGATTGAGCAACTGAGCGGCAGCAGCGCAGTTTCTTTTAGCTTTAAAAATTACGTTAAGGGTGTATAGTCAAATGATTTAACCTTTGTGTGTAGTTGTCCTAATGAAGAAACCCCATGTCCTTTGTTTTCTGTGGAATTTTGCTGTACTTACATTTTAAAGCCTGGCAAAGGTTTTAGGAATTAGCTAAGAATTTCCTGTGCCTTTATTCCTGCATCACCAGAGTAAAATAATGCTTGGGGGAGAGGGGTCTTGGTGCCATGTTGTAGCTTTGATTTTGGGAGGAGAGGCAAAGCGTCTATAATTGCTTGCTTAGAAAAATATTAAGCATATTTCCTTAGAATTTAGTTTATAAAAATTAGTTCATAAAAATTTTGATTTTAAGAGTTGTTTGCTCAGCACAATGAGGATATGAAGAGAATGTGGTATCCTTGCTCCCTCTGCATCTGCTGTGCTGGTAATACTGCAAGTATAGTGGAATTGTGTGCCCTGTTACTTTACTCTGACAGTGCATTATTTTTTTCCCATATTGTAAAAACTTGGGTTAGAGAGGTAAATGAGCAAAGTATGAAATGCTTTTGGCTTCCTTGGATGCTCAGTTCTAAATCGGTGTGGGAACTATCAGTATTTCGATTGACTGCTGATTAGTGAAAATATTTCACTTGTATGAAATAATGTGTGATGAGGATCCATTCATAGCTTGTGATCCTTAGGTATGTATGATTGCCTGTGTACATTTTTTGGTGGTACCTAAAGATAATGTAAGAAGTAAATATGACCAAAAACTTCACAGATTTACACAAACCTTGAGAAATTAGCCTCTGTTGTTCGCCAATTTTAAACTGAGTCTTCATTATGATATGATTGAAACTGTAAGATAAACACCTTATCTTAAAATATAAGGTGATCAGTTTTCTATGTGGAAGGCTGTTTTGAGGTGGAGAGAGGAATTAGGAGCGTTTGTTTTCTTGATTGGTACCTTTTAGAAATTTGAGTATTTGTAGCCTTGCTTCTTGAATATGACTACTGATACATGTTTTTTAAATGTCTGTCTTATTGGATTGAATTGATTTTTTTATTCCTGAAGCTTTGTTTTTCTTGGAAAACAAATTGACAAAAACATTCATTTGCCATGCAAGTTGAAGACTTCTGCCTCTCTGTTCCTTTTTTACAAAGAGTATAATTTTTGGAGAAACAAGCAAAAAAGTTCCTATAGGATATTAAACTAAAAAATACTTATATTGCAAATAATTTGCCTGTTATACTAAGTAGCTTTAACAGCTTATTGTATATCAGCCACTTGCTGGGTATTTTGTGGAAATTTTTTTTTTTTTTTTTATTTTTCTTGGAAAACAAATTGACAAAAACATTCATTTGCCATGCAAGTTGAAGACTTCTGCCTCTCTGTTCCTTTTTTACAAAGAGTATAATTTTTGGAGAAACAAGCAAAAAAGTTCCTATAGGATATTAAACTAAAAAATACTTATATTGCAAATAATTTGCCTGTTATACTAAGTAGCTTTAACAGCTTATTGTATATCAGCCACTTGCTGGGTATTTTGTGGAAATTTTTTTTTTTTTTTTTTAAGGAAGATGCATTTGCCAATAGCACTTGAGGCTGTTTGGTACTGTTAGATGTCTTTTCCTTGAGCAGTCAGTGTTTTTTCACTAGATTTTTCCTCATTTTAAATTAAATGCAGATCATTCAAAATGTACTTAAAATGTTTCATGTATTTTGGATGTAATTTTAAGGATAGTTTCAAGCTTGTTATTTAACATTAAATAGTGCTTGTCTCAGTGAGTTTATGAAGTTTTTTTCAGAGGTGGGCTTTGGTTTGTCTTGGAGAGTGGTATTCAGCTAGGCAGTTGCTCCTTGTTGGTGAGTGGGCAGCTTAGTATATATTGATAGTATGGAATGTAATTTTGTTGGGTAGGTACTTGTTCCAACCAGCTGAATCAGCAAGTGTATTGAGACTGTATCACTTGCCAGATCTTGTGTTTAACTCTGAGGAATAAAACGTTGAACAAGATGACAGTTCAGTTTTGGGGAGCGTGCTATCCAGTGGAAGAAGAGAGTCAATGTATAATAGTTCAAGGCAGAGCTATCTGAAGCTCTAAAAGTTTAGAGAAAGAAATGACAGCTGAATGGAGGGTGGGGTTGAGGGAGGCTTCAGGAATGGAGGCATTTGATTGAGTCTTTAGAACAACGAGCAGAGTTTTAAAGGGTAGACAGGTATCAGAAGAGATGGGTGAAGTAAAGAAAATAAAAATCACTTGGAAATGGATTGCTAAATGGTCCGTTTTAGCCAATTTATAAGGCTCTGGAATAGGAAATAAAAGTTTATGAGATGGAAAGGTTAGTTTGAGCTAAATTGTGGAGGTTTTGAAACCTTTGGAATAAGAGAGTCATGGAAAATTCAAGACAAGAAAGACCTTTAGGAAAATTATACTGGAGACAAAATTTAAGAAGAATTTGGGAGTGAGGAGAATAGTTTAAAGATTTTTGCAGTGCTGTTGATAAGTATTAAAGATTGCTCCAAAAATCTCACCTCAGATACTCTCTGGGAAGCTTTGCTGATATTGTCTCCATCCCACTGAGATTTGCTTGTCCTCTGTGCTCTTGCAGTGTAGCCACACTGTTTTACTTGTCTCTTTTATTAGCTCCTAAGGGCAAGAGCTATGTCTTATTTTATTTTATATCTCTAATGCATGACACAGTATCAGTAAGTGGTTGCCGGTAAATGGGTTGCATATAGGGAAGATCTGAACCATAGTAGTATTTTTAGAAAAAAGGATCCCGGAGAAGAGTTTTAGTAGAGGTGGGATAAACAGAATGTGACTCAGTTGATTATGGGGGATGAGGAAGGAGTCGAGGACTACCCTGGTGTAATAATCCTCCTGGCTAACACTCTTTGAGCATTTTTATGGGCCCAGTTCTTAATGCTTCACCTGTCTTTGTCCTTCAACACCACAGTCAGCTTTATAGATGAAAAAACAAGTTACAAAGCTGCTGGTAAGTGCTAAAAACAGGAAGTCTGATTGCAGAATCTGCTCTTAATGTTACTACTTCCAGATTATGACTGAGAATTAGCATTCAGTGACAGAAATACAGTCGACAGGAGAAACTAGTTTGGGGGGATTTTATACATACTGGATTTGAGGAACTTATTCAGGTGAAGATGTCCAGGAAGTTGTTTAAGAACAGATTGGAACCCAGGAGAAGCACCAAGGTTGAAAATAAGAAATTGGGGTTCATTTCGGTACAGTAGAAGTGTTGATGTTCTTTGGGAGTGATTGTTCAGCTTTCAGAGATGTGAGTTGATGCTTTAGAGGGCATGAGGAGGAAGGAGACAAATGGGATAGGAGAACTGATCAGGCAGAGTGGAAATATTGGAGCAGTGTTGCTGTGGGTAGCTTGGTAATTTGAAAAACTCAGGTCGGGGGGGGTTTCAATTGAAGTAAAGGTAGCAGCAGTCAGAAAAAAGTTTTACTTTGAAGTTTAGTTAGCTTCATCTCTCTCCTCAGCAGTCGTCAGAATTATTTAAAAACAAAAATTTTTTTTTTTTTGCTGTCCTTCCCCACATTTGTATTACATATCTGCTTTCTCTGTCTTGAGATAAATTTTTTTCTTGTGTCTGCTTCTTTATTGCCTCAAATTTCCCTTATTATCCCCTTTTGTTTTTTGCTTTTGGGTCTTTTTACTTGGATGAGGAATTGTGCTGTGCACTGCAGAAGCTCATTAAACGTCACTAATTTGGTGTTCTTCAGCAAAGACATAAAACCCAGTATGGTTTTATGGTTAAGTAGAGGCAGAGACGTGACTTCAAAAGTAGTGTTACATTTACTGTTTACCTGCACCATTAGCTCAAGAAGTTAGTTATTCCTTTAAATTTTTTATTCACTACTCTTTGCATCTCTTTAACTCTTCTCAAGCCTAAAAAAGTTTTATTCTGAATGCTCTGTAGCTGCAGCTGCTTGTCAGTGGAGAATGTTTGGTTTGCAGTAAATATTGTTCAGTGCCATCTTGGGTTAATCAGCTGATGTGTCGTCCTATGCTATGCTGTTATTTTTAAATCCTAGAAATGATGATTTGGATGTGGTGGCATAAAGAAAAAGGGTTAGCACTTTCGTAGCTACTCTTTCATGTTTCTTCTTCTGGCAAACTTCAGAATTATTTTTGGCAATCCCCCTTGTCCCCTTGCAAAGGCTTCTCTTTAGGATTTTGAGCTATGGAATGAAATTGCATTAAATACAAAAATAAATTTAGGTATAGTTGACTTTGTCTTAATTTCTTTAGTTGGTTTCTAGGTGTTTTATGTTGTTGTTTTTTTTTTTTTTTTTTTGCTATTACTGCTGCTAAGTCCCTTCAGTCGTGTCAGACTCTGTGCGAGCCCATAGACGGCAGCCTGCCAGGCTCTGCCATCCCTGGGATTCTCCAGGCAAGAACACTGGAGTGGGTTGCCATTTCCTTCTACTAGGTGTTATTTTTTGTTACCTAGCAGATTAACAAAGAGCAACAATTTTTTTTTCTGTTCAATTCAGTCTCTTGACTGAACTTTTCTTTTTTAAGAGGAGTGAGTTATTCTTGGATTTTTACGTGTCTGCAAATAGGCACATTTCAAACTGTGATTCAAAGTATGTTTCCCAGGGTTAAATTTAAATATAAAAAAAATTCCTCCCATATATCTTGCCTTTTAAGAAAGGTTAGCAGGGAGAAGGAAGTGAAATAGGAGAGACAAAATAAAAGTTGGGGACAGAAAAAAGGTGGGTAGAAAGAATGGAGATGGGAAGTGGCTCAGTGCTTGCTTGTCTTGGGCTGGTTGTGCCTTAGTCCAATACAGTGGAGGAATAAATTGATTCAGTATGAAAATCTGATCAGCTGTTCAGAGCCATATGTTTCTACAAGATATGTGTATAAAAAAGTACTGTGTGGACCCATAGGAATCTTGTTTGCTCTTTTCTGCATCATACAAATCTTCAGTTTTCTCTTAAAAATGAATGTGCCTTGTTTTTGAAATCTAGTACTCAGGTGAGATAAATGTGATCTCAAGTTTCTTGATTTCACTTTTAATACTTAAATATATGCGAAGTAAAATCTCACTACACAATACCTTGAAAAATAAAAATGACTTAGTGACAGTTAAATTCTGGGTCTCCAAGTAAAAATTTCAGAAAGATACTCATATTAGTTATAGTTTGGCTTTTTCATCCTTAGATGCATAGTGAAAAATCAAATTTGTTATATACTATATGTAATCTGAAATTGTATATCAACTTAAAAGATGAAATTTTAACAGTTGGCCTTACTAGAGGCACCATTGTTTGAAGACTGAACTTGACTGGCCTGTTTACTTTGGATCACAATTTTTTTTTCTATAAGTCAGATTGCCTTTGTTTGATTTTATGAGTTGAGAAGAAATTGCTATTGATTTGGAAAGATTAAGTCTTTATAACATGAAAAATACTTATTTTGTTAGCATGATACTTTTTCTCATTATTTAAAGGTTGATTTTTATTTTTAATACTTACAGACCAGATCA
The DNA here is from genome assembly GCA_006408695.1 of Aepyceros melampus. Lineage (NCBI taxonomy): Eukaryota > Metazoa > Chordata > Mammalia > Artiodactyla > Bovidae > Aepyceros > Aepyceros melampus. The sequence goes on along the minus strand of SJXQ01006983.1, from coordinate 207,726 downwards.
TCAGATGTTCATTCATCTGGATCTTCAGATGCCCATGTGAGTATCAGAGGCAGTCTTTGTCTTTTTTCCTTAAATTTTACTTTCTTATTGTGTAGATCCCTACTTGATATATCCCTTATGATTTTACCTGATAAATAAATATGATTGCATTGTATGTGCCTATTTTCTTTTAACCTTTTTTGCTAGATATTTTGTGTTCTTTTTTCTGTTCTATTATTCACATAAGTTGGCCCCTTAAACCATGTTAGAAACGAAATATGTATATTTCCTTTTTTTATTGTGCTTGTAGAATTTTGTGCATATATACGTGTGTATGTTTATACATCTCTTAAACAAGTTTTGCGTTTATACACAATTCTTTTCACACTGCACAGTACACCTTTTGGAAATCCCCTGCATGTCAACAGCTATAACTCTAATCTAGCCTTTCTAATGACATCTTAACGTTCCATGTGGGAGGTATATTATTGTTTATTAAGCTGGTTTCTTTGTTGGTGGGCCTAGATGTTTCGTTTAAAGCTTTTTGACGTTTTGAATAATGCAATAAACATTACTTTACATGTGTTATTATAGCAGTGCTATAGAAGTGTGGTTTTCAATGCTATAAAAGTGTGGTCACTGAGAATTTTTCAGAAAGTCTGAGTTCAGAATTCTTTTGTAAAATACTAAGACATCATTTGCCTTCACTGTGTTGACATTTGCACTAATGGTATAAAAGCAGTTGATGGGTAAACTGTTGGCACCTCAGCACAAATCAAGGCAGTGTCACCAAAGTGTGCAAGTAGTTGTCATATTTTTCTCCACTATGCACAGTAAAAATAAGCTAGTTTCACTTAAGAACTTTCTTGATTAGACAGTAAAAATGATTAATATCAAATATTGTCCTTCTGTATGGGTTCTGAGTAATGAAATGGGAGGCACTTCTACCTGCCAAAATGTGGTATTTGTCTTAAGGAGAAGTGCTTGTGGGATTAAGTTGTGAAATAAAACTGGTTCCTTTTCTCATTGAGTACTATTTTTACCTGAAGATACAACTGATTGACAAGCTGGTTAATCAGACTTGGGTGTTTGGCAGACATTTTCTTTAAAGTGAAAGAAAGGTACCTGTTCCTCCGAAGAAGACAGCAATCTGTTTAATGATAATAAAATTTGAACTTTCAAGTCCAAATTAGAATTATTGAAAACTTTCTGTATTTAAGAACTTTTCTGATGAAATAAATGGTAGTATTAAAGGGATGAGATTAAGGGGTCAGTAGTGATATATTTTGATATTATGTAATGAAGTTTGTCAGTATTGGAATGTTTGGGTTGTTTCTAGTTTCAGTACGACTTGTATGATTCTTAAGAACTTATTTTCCTTTCCTTTAAGATGGATGCATCTGGACCCTCAGATAGTGATATGCCAAGTCGGACTCGACCTAAGAGCCCAAGGAAACATAATTATAGGAATGAGAGTGCCCGTGAAAATGTTTCTGATTCTCCTCATCAGAATCTCTCAAGGGTAAGTATTGATAAAGATTAGGAAGGATAATTAATGATTTGGATGTGTCCTTAATTGAATTTGGTAGTGAAAGTGTGGTTTTATATTTGTTTCATTTTGTACTATTTGAAAATAGCATTCATTATTCGGTTTGGGTTAACAGTAAATAAACTCATCTGAGGGAATGTTTTTTAAGTCATATGAAGATAATGTTTCATTTAAAAATTTTGTTTAAAAAAACCAACGAGTGTTTGGATGTAAAAAGGCTAATTGGTTTATTGTTCGCCTCTTAGGCCAAACCTTTGCTGAGCCAAGTGCCAGATGCCAGTCACTGGAAATACACAAATGTTTAAAATACTTTTCCCTTTTTGGCTACTTCATGTGGCATGCAGGATCTTAGTTCCCTGATCAGGGATCAAACCTCTGCCCCCTGCAGTGGAAGCACAGTATCCTAACCACTGGACCTCCAGGGAATTCCCAAAACATACTTGTTCTCAGGGAGCTTATATGTAATCTCATCCTGGGAAGCAAACAGGAGCAGGTGCTGTTCACTCTGCTGGTCAGTGCAGGGCCCAGGGCCACCCAGGCACCCAGAGGAGTGTCTCCATGCATGTATCTGCAAAATACTCGCACTCTTTTAGTCTGTTTTAAATTTCAAATAATGTTTTCTTGTCATGGTTAAGTTTAGAAAATATAATAAAACAGTTATTACCAGCCAGTGTTGACATTGATAACACTTTATTTTTCTTGTTTAGTATTTGTAAGCATAAATAAATATATATTTACTTCATTGAGGTCTGTTTTGTAGAAACACATTTTAAAAGACTGTCAGGTCTAATTTTTTTTAATTCTAGGAAAAATTCTATAAGCAAACTTTTTAATAAATCATTATATTTTTTGAGTAAATATTCCATGATTTCCTTAACCGTTTTTCTCTTAAGTGTCTAAATTTAGCTCCTAAGATACAACTAAAATTGAGGACAAAAATTTTGTTGTGTAAAAATTTGTTTTTCATTGAATTTATGTGTAATTTTACCATTTGTTTAAACCAAAAAAGTTGAAACCAAAGGTGCTGAATGATGGCCAAACATTTTCCTTTTTATTTTGGAAAAAAATTCACTTTGAAATCTGTTCAGGAAACCAGTAGTGACTTTTGAGTTATGAACTACTTTTATCATTTCAGAGGGATTTAAATGTAACTTTAAAGTATTAATGCAGTATTACCTTCCATTCTGTCTCTCACCAAAAGCAAACCTGTTTAATAACCAGAAGACTGATACTCTTATAAGTCAGTCTCATTTTGGTAGGTGAGAGAGGAATATTCAGATTTCAATTGCAGGTTAATATTTAGGCTGTATTTAATAAACATTCCTCTCTTTTAAAATTTTGTGAATCAAAAGAAAACTTTATGAATCAAAATTAACATTCAAATGAATAACAGAACAATTAAGAGTCTACAGTTTATTTACACCATTTTTCAGAAGGAAATTGCTTCTAATTTAACATAAATGAAGACTTCGTTAAAATACTGTTTCTCATTCAAAATTAATTGGTAACTGTATACTTGCCTGAAACCTAGAACATAGTATGTGGTATTTTCCCAGCAATGAAAATGAAATTGTGTTCATAAATACCAGTTTTGTTGATGAAGAATGGAGTAATTTGCTGAATTATAAAAGGAAATGATGTGATTTTTGCACCTGAATTGGGAATTCTAGATGGTAATGATTCCTGCTATTCAACCATGGAAATATATGCTCTTCCTCCCTATTTGAATGTCTGTTTTCTGTCACTGCTTCTTTTGCCCAGAAACAGCTATACTTTCCCTCCTTAAATGCTTTTATTCTTGCCAACAAGTAGGTTGAATGTATTATAAGCCTTAGTGTCTCTTTGTGTTTTATTTTTATTTAAAAATGACTTTTGTATGTTATTAACTCAATTAACTTGTTAATAACCTCAAGATTATAGATAACATTGAGTTAGAAGAGTTATAGGTAACATTGAGAATGTGTATGTAAAGGTGTATGCTTTTTATCTTTTCACAGCCTCTTCTAGAAAACAAACTTAAAGCATTCAGTATTGGAAAAATGAGTACAGCTAAGCGAACTTTGAGTAAGAAGGAGCAAGAAGAATTAAAGAAGAAGGTAATGCTTAGAATGTATTTTTAGTTATCTCTGTCAGTTAAATGTACCTAAGGAGGCTTTAAGTGTGTGGACAGTAGAAAAATGTTTTTCAAAGATTCTTGATTCAAGGGTATTCTCAGCTCCTACCCCAAGTTAAGTCTAAAATACAAGATGTATTCATTGAAAGTCCAGCTTTATGCCTTTCCCCTCCATCATTTCCTCTCTTCTGTGTGATAGTTTTGATTATTTTCTGGTCTGTTCTCATGTAAGCAAGTGTGTATAAATGTATGTTGTGCCTGCCTATTTTTTTAGATGAACAGTGTTTTGCTTTATATAGTACCCCTTTCTTCACTTTGCTTTTTTCTCTTAACCTTGTATCTCAGAGATTACCGCAAGTATATTGAAGCGTTGCTTGTTCTTTATTGAAGCTGTATAGATATGTGATAATTATGTACTAAAATCCTACATTTGCTGCAGTCCCTATTGAGGGAATTAATGTTTTGGTCTTTTGTTTCCAGTAGTGCAGTCAGCGATAGTGTTGTGCATTTGGGTTTACTCCTAGTATACTTTTAGGATATATTCCTGTAAGTGAGATTACTGCATCAATGGTAAATGTATAATTATGCTAGATGGTGTTAAATTGCCCTCTATATGGGCAAGTCCATTTTGCATGCCTGTAAGCAGTGTTTGAGAGGTTGTTTCCCCATAGCTTTGCCAACAGGATATTTTTGAAGGTGTTTTGTCAATCTGGTAAGTGAAAAATGGAATCTCAAGGTAGTTTTAAATTTGCATTTCTCTTATAATTATAAGTAAGGTTGAACAACTTTTCTTGTGTTTATTTTTGTGAACTGTCTGTTTATATCTAAACCAGTATTTCTCTTAGAAGGATATCTGTATTTAGGAATTCTTGTTTAAGTATATTGTACCACTTGGGTGTGACGCACGGTATACTGCTTTTTCCTCAGGTTGTGGATTGCCTTTTTATTTTGCTTCTGGTGTGTTTTTCCATGCAGAAACAAGTCATGGGCAGATTTACTATCAAGTCTTCTGATTTCTGGTTTTTCAGTTTTATTTTTTTATTCCAAGCTTATAAAGGAATTTCCTCATTTTTTCCCTCATACCTACATTTTTAAAAATTAAATCTTATCATTTGCAATTTCTCCTAGTGTATGATGTGAAGAATTGGTTCATTTTTATTATTTCTTTTAAATAATTATCAAATTGTTGAATACTGAATTTCCATATGGGCTTCCCTGGTTCCTCGGTGGTAAAGAATCTGTCTGCAATGCCTGAGATGTGGGTTCAGTCCCTGGGTCGGGAAGATCCCCTAGAGAAGGAAATGGGAACCCACTCCAGTATTCTTAGCCTGGGAAATTGCATGGGCAGAGGAGGGCTCTGGTGGGCTACAGTCTGTGTGGTCATAGGAGTTGGACATGACTTAGCAACTAAACAATAGCACAAAATTTTTACATACTTTTGGATTTATTTCAATGGCACCCCACTCCAGTACTCTTGCCTGGAAAATCCCATGGATGGAGGAGCCTGGTAGGCTGCAGTCCATGGGGTCGCTAAGAGTTGGACATGACTGAGCGACTTCCCTTTCACTTTTCACTGTCATGCATTGGAGAAGGAAAGGGCAACCCACTCCAGTGTTCTTGCCTGGAGAATCCTAGGGATGGGGAGCCTGGTGGGCTGCCGTCTATGGGGTCGCACTGAGTCGGACATGACTGAAGCGACTTAGCAGGAGCAGGATTTATTTCTATATTTTCTGTTCTGCTCTATTTGACCTTCAAGTCATACATGTTTTAGGGACATTTAGAATAGTTAAATTGTGAGGGTTCTACTGAAGGTTTTTTCTTTAATGCAAACTGTCTGGAGATGTTTAATGCAAACTGTTTGAAGCTTCTTCAAACTTCTGATTATTTTGTCTTTGGTGGTTTGTGAAGGAAATATTTATATTCACTGAATTAAATTGTTGGGCCTTATAATTGTCATAAACATTAATAGAATAATATAGTCTGTGTTGTCAGTTGTCATATAGTTGCACCCTTGAGTTGTCTCTAAAGAAATTTATTTAGTGGATCCTTTTTTTCTGTTGCACAGATTATTGGTAGAGAAGCAAAGTCCTTCTTAATTTCAATGTTAATTAGTATCTACTAAGGATTAGGATTATTGCCTAATAGTGCTTAATAACTGCTTTCCCCATTGGAGGGAGAGATTCTGTTTACATTATTCCTTGATGAGTTTCACCCTGTGTACAATAATTTTTATATCAAGTGATATTAATATTTTCATGTGTATTTAGGAGGATGAAAAGGCAGCTGCTGAGATTTATGAGGAATTTCTTGCTGCTTTTGAAGGAAGTGATGGTAATAAAGTGAAAACGTTTGTGCGCGGAGGTGTTGTTAATGCAGCAAAAGGTTAGTGTGAATGTTATTATAGTCCTTGAGCAAACCTAAAAAGTCTTGGTTGAATGACTGTAAGTAATGATGAAAAAAGTTTGGTTGCTTTTCAGTTTCATTTTCCTTTCTATCAGCACCCTCTAGTGGTGCTACTTATTAGTAAAATAAATGGCCATATAAGGGTTAATGAGAAACTGGAGCCAGGGAAGTTTTTAAAATACATAGTACCTTTCAAGTTTCAAGAGGGCAGAAAACTTTGTAAACATGAAAAAATGTATTTCATAGTTCTACTTTATGGTCCTAGGAGTGGAATTTCTGGGCATATGGTAACTATTTGTTTAACCTTTTGAGAAACTACCCATACTGTTTTCCAAAGTAGCTGTACCATTTTACGGATTTTATAGTTTTACTATAAAATAATTAAACTAGTATTTTTGAGAATAAGGTAATAGTATTTGAATTATCATATTTAGTCACAAGTCATCTGTCTTAGTACTAAAATGCATTTACTAATTTTTGTTTATTTTCAATAAAAATAGTGGGTGAAGAAAATCCATGTAATGTGAAATTAGTTTTGAAACTTAGTATTTTAAATTTCAGAAGAACATGAAACAGATGAAAAGAGAGGTAAAATATATAAGCCATCTTCAAGATTTGCAGATCAAAAAAATCCCCCAAATCAGTCATCCAACGAAAGACCACCATCTCTTCTTGTGATAGAGACCAAAAAACCTGTAAGTCATACTTAAGTAAGTGACCATTTAGGTTCAGGGATGACAGTGCCGATATATTTTCTGTACTTCCACTGTAAGCAGGACTTTGGTTTCTTGTTTTTAATTCTTTTGGGAGTAGATACTGAGTTTTGATGCTTAATCTTCCTATATGAGAGAGAACAAATTGGGACACACAGATGACACTCTATACGTTCATTGAGCAGTTAACCTTTGCTGTTACTCATAGTATATTGCAAGTTAAAAGTTAACTATATTTTAGGTATAAATGTGAAATAATGGGGTTGTCTTTTTAAGCAATCCTAAGTTGGGTATTTAAATATGTCAGCATGCGTGATGACAGTTATTTGGAAGACTGTACTCCAACAATGTGTCTGTTGCTTGGAACATGTTTGGTAATGTTCCAAGTAATCTGATGATTACTGTCAGAACTAGTGACATTTTCCTTTATGTATTCTTAGAAAATCTTTTATTTTTTGAGAGTGAAATTTTTCTTGGAGGATGGTAGGTAGATGTGGGTCTTATCATTTGGAGCCAGATTTGATGAGAAAATGTGGTTATACTGAATAGTAAAACTGGTTTTTCCTATCTGACTCTGAAAGCAATTAAAAAAGTTTTATTTAATTCACATATCATAAAATTGACCCTTTAGAAGTATAAAGTGTTTTTTAAAGTATATTGACAGTTGTACAACAATCACTAGTCTCTAATTTCAAAACATTTTTATTATCCCTGAAGGAAACTTTATACTTTTAGTTATCCCCAGCCTTTGGCAACCACCATCAGTACATTATTCCTCTTTATGGTTGAATCGAATTCCATTTTACGGCTAACGCTATGTATTGTTTATCCATCTCGACGGACATTGAGGTTGTTTCCACTTTTTGGCTATTATGAGTATACTTCTGAAAACATTCATGTATAGTCTTCTGTGGACATATATGTTTTTTCTCTTAATGTATATTCCTAGTGAAATTGTATCACCACTTGCTAAAATTTATTTTAGTCATTTTAGTCGATGTGAAGTTGTACCTAATTACAGTTTGATTTGCACTTGTCTAGTGATGTTGAGTATCTTTTATTTCTCATCCATTTGTAGTCTTTAGAGAAATGGCTTTTCAGATCCTTGGCACATTTTTAATTGAGTTGTCTTTTTATTGTTGAGTTCTAAGAGATTTTTACAGCTTTTGGAATCAGCTCTCTTACCAACTATGTTGTTTTCTTCCTTTGGATTTTCTTTGTCCTTTTTTGATTGTGTCCTTTGAAGAACAAAAGTTTATAATTTTGATGATGTTCAATACATGAGTTGTTTTCTTTTGTTTTTTCTTGGTGTCATATCTAAGAAACTGTTGTCTAGTTCAGGCTCATGATGATTCACTATGTTTTCCTAAGAGTTTTATAGTTTTGCTTCTTATATTGAGGTCTGTGAACTATTTGAGTTAATTTTTGTATATGGAATGAGGTAGAGGTCCAATTTCATTCTTTTTTGTGTTTGGATATTCAGTTTACCTACCTCCCTTTGTTAAAAAGACTATTCTTCCTCACTGAATTAAGGACCCCAAAATAAGGATCCCCAAATAATAAGGATTTTAAATAAAGGATCTTTTAAAATGAGGATCCCAAGGACATTTTTGGAAGCAGTTTTAAGAGAGAAATTCAAGCAGTGTGGCTGTTTGTTTCAGTAGTTCATTTCCTCCAAGGTGATTGTTTTGAAGAGTGCATATTTCTGATAGTTGTTCATGGCAGTTATTTACATGACAGTTCAGTTACTTTATGTTTATTAATTTTTCCTCCAGTGCTCCTCAGTATTCTGGCCTAGACTTTATTTAAGGGGAGGATAAAGTTGGTGTCTCCTTTACCTTAAGACTTCTGCTTGTTGTTTTAATAATTTAATTGTTAAATTCTTAGTTTTAGAGAACAGGAAGGACAGACAGTTCAATGGTAACAGAAGCATTCTTTCTTTTTAATTTACATAATTAGATCATAATTGGCACAAAAATAAAAGTATATTTAGAGTGATCTGATTGTCGAACCATTAGTTTTGTTTAACCTTGTTTTGTTTGAAGTATAACTTATCATATCCTTCATAGCCACTGAAGAAGGGGAGAAAGAAAAGAAAAAAAGCAATTTGGAACTCTTCAAAGAAGAATTGAAACAGTAAGTTTTATAGTGTTGAGAATGGCTCTCATAGGTATTTTGAGCTGATTCTTATAGATGCAGGTGTGAAGAATGTAGTCTACTAGTTTGTTTTTACTAGTTGGCTTACATAAAGCGGTTCTGGATATTTTGTGGGGTATACTTGACAGTAAATTAGCATTTTGTGCAGCATCTAGATTGCTTGCATTATATGGATTCAATTAAGTTGAATTTAACTAATGTCCGGAGTCCTGTTTGCAGTGGAAACGGTATAGTCAGTGAGGTAGGGGTGAGGAGTGGTCTATCTTAGCCAAGAAAGAGCAAATTTAAGTGTTTCTCATGTTGAATTTCCTTTTCATCTTAAAAATGGGCTTTGTATTTTTTTGCTTATAAGATATGTCAGAAATTTGCTCATGATTTGTAGCTGAGGGACACTTCTGGTCTTGGTTGTCAGTGTGTTACACAGATATTTTGAAGTTATTTGAAGGTGACATCTGGATAAGTTCTGTTATCAAATGTGAACAACCAAATTTTGGCTCATTAGTAGTGATTATTTTCAACAGAATTCAAGAAGAGCGTGACGAGAGACATAAAACAAAAGGCAGGTTAAGTCGATTTGAACCTCCACAGTCAGATTCTGATGGTCAGCGTCGTTCTAGTAAGTGACGTTTATTTTAATGTTTATGTTTGTGATGAACTATTCTAAAAACTAAGAATTGTTTTCTTTTTCTTCTTTTAAAGTGGACGCGCCTTCAAGAAGAAATCGATCATCTGGTGGTAATACAGTTTTTTGCTTTTTTAATTTGTAGAAATGTCCAAACTTTGTTTTTTGCAGGTTATAATTTTTTTCCCCTTTGTCATAGTTCTTGATGATTATGCACCTGGCTCACATGATGTAGGCGATCCAAGCACTACTAATTTATACCTTGGAAACATTAATCCACAGGTAATACTAGAAAAGTAAGATGAATATTGGCTCATATAGTGATGCTTTTGTTGGAAAACTGCTTTGTCAATCAGTATTAAAAAAAAGATGAAGTCAAGAATGTGAAATAAGCAGATTTGGTAGAACTAGGTAGGAACTAAAATTATCTTGCAAAATTGAGCCTTACTGGTGTGGGTCAAATTTTCTTGTTATAATTCTTGAGGACTTGTCTCCTTTTTTTATAGCTGGACTGTACTCTGATTTTGAAATGTTTTCCTAAGTGCTGATTTTATTTATCAAATCAGGATATGACCAGTGGTGGACAGTATTCTTTTTAGACTCTCTCCTTCTGATATTATAGCCTGCTTCCTTATGGATTTCCTTTTTTCATTTTTTGTCTCCATAATAGCAAAATAATATTTCTGCTGCCTTTTATATTTTAATTCTTTCCCCTGCTATGTTCTTAACTGAATGTAGTGGTTGTTGTGCATATCTTAAAAAATAATACATGTTTTGGACCTCATTACATAGTTACCATTTTCTGTTTTGTCTTTTCTTGATTACACTGGTCGCTGCGTGCTGGAAAAGAAAAAACTAACCAGGTCTTCTGTTTCTTTCATTGTCAACAAATATTTCCTCCTTGATTTAAGTATGATTATCATTGCTGCCTGAAAAATGTTGGTAAATGCTTCACAAATCATTGTTGTAAAACAAATCATTACTGTAGCTTATTTTAGATGCAGACTTTCAAAAGGAGAAAGAGTGAAGATACAGGTGTGTTTTTGATTTCTCAAGCCTCCCAGTGTCTTCACCTGGCCACTTGTGTAAAACAATGTTTCTGGTATGAAAAGATTTGTGAATGCCAATGAAGGCAGAATTTTTTCCTTGCAGAGGTCCTAGTACTTGGATGGAAAATTGTAGCGTTGATAGGTCTCTTCTTATCTTGCAAAATTACTTTGCTTTCCATTGTATAGCATTATTTTCTCTTTGCATACTAAAACTATCTTATGCCTTTTAATAGATGAATGAAGAAATGTTGTGCCAAGAATTTGGAAGATTTGGACCATTAGCCAGTGTGAAAATTTGTGGCCTAGAACTGATGAAGAAAGGGCAAGAGAGAGAAATTGTGGCTTTGTGGCCTTTATGAACAGAAGAGATGCTGAAAGAGCTTTAAAAAATTTAAATGGTAAGAATTTAGACATAGAATTTAGACATTGTTTTGGATTTGAAAAGTATCAAAGCTTTAGGGGGAAAATGAACCAGAAGTGTGAAGGTTAAACGTGGAAATTAATTCATATCACTAGAGATATTTTGAGAGTTACCAATGTGACTTTTCTTTCTTTTAGGAAAGATGATTATGTCTTTTGAAATGAAGTTAGGTTGGGGTAAAGCTGTGCCTATTCCTCCACATCCAATATACATTCCGCCTTCCATGATGGAACATACGCTTCCCCCACCTCCATCAGGACTGCCTTTTAATGCGCAGCCTAGAGAGCGGTTGAAAAACCCCAATGCTCCCATGTTACCACCACCTAAAAACAAGGAGGATTTTGAGAAGGTAATTTTAAAAATGTACATAGGGCCGCATCTAATTTGTAAATACTAAATCTGTGGTAGTATTTCTTTTCAACAATTTTATAGAAAAATGTGTGTGTAATTCTGTTTGGCAACTGTTAAAGAAAGAAATAACTTAGATGTGTTCCCTGCCTTAGCCCATGGAAACCCTGTACTGGGATAATAGATCATATTTTTATTTGTGGCCACCATTCCTTTTTTGACCTCTTATTAAGTTTTTTTTTTGTTGTTTTGTTTTCTTTGTCCTCTGTTGTATCCAGGTTTGCTTAAGTGTAGTATCTAAATTTATTTTGAGAAAGTGATACTTTGTATTGATTAAGTGCCTTTTCAATTAGAAAGACTCTAGGAGTTAAATAGTTAAATTGTTTGGATGGCAACTAGCTAATAACTTCTCAAGATCTGAGGTATTAGAATATTTGAGAGCATATGTGGTTTTTAAAAAGTTTGCTCTATTAAAAGGAAAGGGTGAGTATTTTCTTTTTATTAAACATAAAACCAACTTAATTTCAAATTATAAGAATTTGTTGGTTCATTATGAATTGATTACACTTAAAAATGACAGGGCTGGTTTTAAAGGCTTGGGAACAAAGTAGCAAACTGTATGGCTAGAGGCAAACAGTTAATTATTTCACAAATTAAAATCTTTATCTGATAATTCTCAGTGTAGTACCTATTTCAGTGCATTGATGTGCATTCTGGCAGGAATGTTCTGATTCTTTGCATTTGGTGAACGTTTATTGTTCACTGAACACATCCATTTGCATTTATGTAATTGCTTAGTGTGTAATTACTTCAGATGCAGTGATTGCCTGCAAAACTTGTGATTAGTTGTGTAGTATTTTCAATGCATATGTATATTTTTGCTTGTTACTTGTTAACAATACTCACATATTCTATGTTTATTATCTGATGTGACTTCATATACAGACTCTGTCGCAAGCCATAGTCAAAGTGGTTATCCCAACAGAAAGGTACATGTTTTTCTTTATTATTACTGATCTAAATATAGACAATATCCCCTTCTGAATTTAAAAAAAAAATAGTGTTGAGGAAAAGGTAGTATCTTGACTGAGCAATGGTTCCTTCCCAGTACTTTTTGGGGGGATATGTGAAGCTTAATCAACTTTAGTACACTTTGCAATTTTATGTCATTATCTTTTTTTGTTTTTATTGTTAGCAATGTAGGAAATTTTATAGCTTTAGCAGATAGAATGTGTTTAATAGATTTAATCTGGAGTTGCTGATCTAATAATACTAGACTACTGTGATGGGAAAATAGATGTTTTAAATATATCTTAAATTTTAGGTAATGTTACATTTTGACCCGATCTGTTATTTTTTCTTGGTTCTGAATTGTCTGTGTTTAATGTACAACCTTAGTTTGAGTTTTCTTTACTGAAAGCATAGCTTTATTTTTTTCCTAAATGATTTTAAGAAGGAATTTCTGTTGTTTTTATGAACACTGGACATAACTAGAATTTTTTTTTTTAATAACAAAAGTTTTTAGAATTCTTTTGTTTTCCTTTCTTCCTTTTTTTCTTTTTCAACATAATTTAAAGCAGAAGAATTCATGCTATAGGTATGCTCTTGCTCAGTCAAGCTAAGCCTTTTCCCAAACACAGAAACACAACACTGGTTGAATAATAAATGAACACAAAAGAATACCAAATTCTCTTTGACATTGGCCTTGGTGAGCAACACCAGCTGAACTGTCTGCGGCAGCGGGGGACCAGGAAAACATCATGGGATGGATTGGGAAAGTATACAGTTTTTGACCAGACATTGGTACGATCGACTCCAGTAAATGTGGTTTTATTATAACTGAGAGACAATTTTTGTTTTTTTGTTGTTGTTGCCCAGAATAAGAATAAGATAATTACCATTTTAAAATAAAATAATGCACTTATATCATCTTTTTGTACTACACTGTTTCATCCTGATAGAAAAGTCACCCTTTTAAAAATAAGCACATAATCCTTAAGGATAAGTGATTACAATTCTTTAAGAATCTTGAATTTAAGTTAGCAACAACTAATTGTCAGATTTTGATTTTAAATAATCATGAAGCATTTTAGAACTTCTTTTAAACTTTATATTTTCTAAGAATAGATTTATCAGTTACAAGCCTGTTTAAAACTATAGTGGGTTTCTCCCCCCACTGGTAAAGAACTCACAGGGAAGTGTATTTGCAGCACTCAAAAAGTATATATCCAGTATTTTACATGTGGCTCAGCTTATTTCTAAATAAGATTTTGAGTATACATATTGTTGTAAAGTCTTGACTCACCATTACAGTGAATCCTTTGTTTTAAACTTGCTAAACCATTTTTCATCTATCTTTAATATGCAAGTTGCTTTTGACAATTCATAGAAGTTTCTGGATGTGTAGTATTTGCCCACCTAGTCATTAGTTTTATATATTATGATACACAGAATTTCCCTTCAGTTTAATTTGATGCATACCAGTGGGAGCTTTGGGACTGAATCAGTACTTTACATTGCATTACCTCCATTCCTTTAAAACACTCATTAGCCGTATGGATGCTGAGATTACATTCTCATTTGGATATCAAGACTGCATATTTGCAGAGCAGTTAGTAGCATTTGTAAAGGAAATAAATTTTAGATTTAAAATTAAGTGATGCTTTTGGGGTTTTAACAATATGAGGTTGAATTAATAGTTTTAATATATAGTTCCCCCTGTGTTAAACACTTACTAAGCCTCCATGTGATTTTTTTTGACCTCTTTTAAGAGGTCAAAAAATTCATTTTTTTCATTACATAGAGATTTTAATCTCCACTTAAGTAGGTTTGCCTGAGAAAATAATTATAGTTACTATGAGATAAATTATTTTATTGTTCATGTACTCTGAAGCAGGGCTTTACAGAGCAAAAAATGTCTTATTCTATAACTATATATTTAACTTATATTCTGGCAGTTATATGAACTTTTAATTTGAGCTGGGAATGCTAAAGGTGTAATTTAGTGTGTGCCTTGTACCAAGAGCCAATATCCTTTTGCTTTTCCCAATTGTTATTTGCCAACTTTATATGGTGGCAACTAATAAAATGAGAAATCAGAAGTAGCTGTAATAATCTGAATTATTTTTGCCTGGAATTGTAATCAATGTCTGAAATTGTGTTTGGAGTCTCATAAAGTATCAGATTTTTAAAATAAAGACTTTCTATAAACCCAGTCAACAAAACGACAACTAAAAAATTACATATGTTTATTATTGAGAAGTAATTGTTATGAAAAATGGGAAGGGAATATCATCATGTCCCGTATTTTGAAATATTTTGGAAAGAGAACTCCATTTGTTTAAGGCTTTGGCAATATAATTGCTTTATTGATTCATAACACACAGACAGAATTATACATGTCATAAACTATGAACTAGTTTGAAGTGTGATACAAAGGGATGTTGCCTCATTAAAGGTCAGATTCAATAAAAACTCCATCTGCTATATGTGTACCAGAAAAACATAGGATTTGGATGGATTTTTTTTTCTTTAAGTCAGGCCTTAAACTTGTTAAATAGTTTCGCATTTTTACAAACTATAGTCATGTGTATAACATTTCAATATCACCAGAAAGTGCTTGGCTTAGGAATGTTTTCTTTTAAAACTGAGATAGTGTGTAAGTTTTTAGATGGTTATGATAACATATAAGCTCTGAGTTACTGATTGTATATATTTGCAGCTTTCCAGTTAGTTGTGATTCATAATTCAATGTGTTGAGTTTGGAAACTAAAGTTAAGTGGCATTTAGAGGTTGAAGTCTCTATTGCTATGAAGCTGTGTTGTGGCCTCCCACCCCCCTTCCCTTCTCTCCCACTCCCTTATCCCCATCACCCTGCTCCCTCTTAATGCACAAGGTATAGTAACATATGCTCCAGGTTACTTTCTTGGTATAAATTCTGTATTAGGCAGCAGGACTATCTTTTTCTGCACAATTATAGTAACTTAGGTCAAGTGTAGTTTTATGTAGTGGTAGGTCTGAATCCATTTTCTTTAACTGTGTTGTTGTTGTAGGAATTTGCTCGCCCTGATACATCGAATGATAGAGTTTGTTGTACGTGAAGGGCCAATGTTTGAAGCTATGATTATGAACAGAGAGATCAACAATCCTATGTTCAGGTGTGCGTTTTTTTAATTGTGGTAAAATTTGCATGTAGTATACCCATATAATTTACTGTTTTTATGTGTCCAGTTCAGTGGCAGTCTTTCATACCTGAAACTCTGTACCCCTTAAACAGTAACTCCATTCCTTTGGTCCCTCAGCCTCTGGCAACCACTTTTCTACTTTGTATCTCTTTGAATACTCTAGGTACTTCATCTGAGTGGGGTCTTACCTTGTTTGTTCTTTTGAAACTGACTTAATTTCACTTAGCGTATGTCTTCAGGGTTCATCTTTGGATGAACACACACACACATACACCACATTCTGTTTATCCTCAGATGTGCTTTTTTAAAATACTTTTAAAATATTCCAAGAATAAAGTCCTGAAAGTATGAGGTTATTTTTGTAATGGGGTGAGAAGGTAGTTTCAACATATTATTTACCAAAGTTGTATTATGGCCACAGGCGTTAGTTAGCATTGTTTTTAGCATTCTCTTGAGGAAAATACTTTTCATTTTGTTTTTCACTGAAAGAGTCATAAGCAAGATATGGTAGAAAAAATGAGGTTTATAGAAAACTACTTATCTTCTGGATAGTTATGATATCTAACACATTCATTCACAGTTAAGTCATTTAAAAACTGCTGATTTTGAAATTACATCTTGGGAAGACTTCTCCATTGCCAGACACAGTCTCTGACATATGAGTGTTCAATAAAACTGATCGTAAGACTCAGCATGATGCATATATACCTTCTGAATGTTAATGTCCGTCAAAAGACAGTTTGGAGTGAGGGTGAGGATTTCTTATCAGGGATCTTTGCTTTTGATTTTATTTAGAACTAAACAGGCAAATAAAATTTCTCATTTGTTTTTATTTACTTGAAGGCACTTCTGCAATAAAAAAGAGTGATGTTTAATTTTTTGTTTGTTTTTGTTTTAGATTCTTATTTGAAAACCAGACACCAGCCCATGTTTACTATAGGTGGAAGCTTTATTCTATTCTCCAGGCATGTATATAATCATTTACTTTGTTAATTTTGAATCTGAGATATTGGACCTTTCTAATAGCATTCTTGGCACTTATTAGGGAGATTCTCCAACTAAGTGGAGGACGGAAGATTTTCGTATGTTCAAAAATGGATCTTTTTGGAGGCCACCACCTTTAAATCCATATCTGCATGGGATGTCAGAAGAGCAGGAAACAGAAGCTTTTGTAGAGGAGCCAAGTAAAAAGGGAGCACTTAAGGAAGAGTAAGATTTTTTTTTCCCTTGTTTTATTTTCAGAAAAGATGATTTAATGGTCACTTTAATTAATGGAGTAGGATGTGTTAACCTTAAAAAAATGATCTTTAAAATTTAGTGACTGTTTTACATAGTGCATGTCTTAACATATGCATTTTCATTTTAAACATCTTGAAGTGAAGTCACTCAGTCATGTCCGACTCTTGGTTCCTCCCTCCATGGTTTTCTCCAGGCAAGAGTACTGGAGTGGGGTGCCATTTCCTTCTCCAGGGGATTTCCCGACCCAGGGATTGAACCCAGGTCTCCCACATTCCAGGCAGACGCTTTAACCTCTGAGCTACCAGGGAAGCCCTTTAAACATCTTGGCAAGTGTAAATGTGTGTCCTGCTGAACTTGACCTCTTCTTACTGATAAAAATTGATGATGATCTCTTTAAGTGATGGCACTTTAGCAGTGGAATACTTTATATTCATACAGAAGTTATCTCAGGGCCCTTAAAATTGTTGCTTCTCTGAGTGCAGCATAAAGAGGGAAAATTATTGTATGACTTAGTGAAGTGGGATGGATGACTATGCAGAAAGCTGCTCTAAGAAGTGCAGTGTGCGGCCACCATGCAAACATGTTATTATTAGTGTTCAGCACTGCTATAGTGCAGTTAGCTTGGTTTAAGAAGCAGAAACAAATTTAACTGTTGAAATGTTCAAAGGAAATTCTGTATCCCTGATTTGGGGGGAGGAAAAGGCTAAAATGATATTTAGCTTGTATAACTATATGCTTCATTGTGTTAGCCTATAAATCTTAAAGCTATTAATAGTTTCATTGGTGCATTGTTTATAAGAGCCTTGATAATAGAGAACTATAGTATTTGAGAGTATATTTGGTTCTAAAGATGTATGTTCATCATTACTTTTGTCCATGGATCTGCATATACTTAAGCCCATAGATAGGCTAAATCTGGATGCCTCATGTTTTATTTGAACACAGCCATATCCGTTCTTTTACTTGTAGTCCGTGGTTCCTCTGGTTTTAGAGCAGCAGAGTTGAGTGACTGTATGGCCTTCAAAGCCTTAATATTTACTGTCTGATCCTTTACGGACAAGTTTGTTAACCCTTGCTTTATTTTAGCCTGTCCTAATCCTATGCGAACGTGCCAAAGTAACAGACTTCAAGGAAAGTGAAGAGCATGAAGGTTCTTTTTCTGTGTAGTAGGGTAATAGAACTGTGATGTTCTCAAGGACTCTTGAAAAAAAATGACTGTAATTTTAATTTCCTTAATTTGTAAAATGAAAGTCACTGAGTAAGTAATTTATTTGTTCCTGGAAAAGTGTTCTTCCCCATATACGTTCTTAAAAAAATGTAACACATTTGTAGTATGTAATGCAAATCAGACTTAACACAGTTTAGCCTTCAGAATTTTATCTGAGTGGGTTTTAAAGAAATTAGTTTGTGAGCAGAAACTGTAATGGTATTTAAAATTTGTCTGTAAATACTTACAAGTTAAAAAAAATTTGTATTCAGACAGAGAGACAAATTAGAAGAAATTCTGCGGGGGCTAACTCCAAGGAAAAATGATATTGGAGATGCAATGGTTTTCTGTCTTAATAATGCTGAAGCTGCTGAAGAAATAGTGGATTGCATTACTGAGTCCTTGTCCATCTTAAAGACACCCCTTCCCAAAAAGGTATGGGAATGATTTTTCTTTATGGAACATTTAATTAAGAAAAAGAGAGGTAATAACTGACTTCTGCTTTGATTGAAATTGGTTTCATTTTTGAATCAAGAACTTGACTGAAGAAATCTTTCCCATGTAGTTTTGTTTTCTTTCTACCTGGGAAATGTAGGTTAATTGACACAAATTATTAACAGGTTGAAATGTAAATGAACTACAAGTTTTAGTCCTGCCAAAGTCATGGTTGTGGTGATACTGAATTTCTTAAAACTCTTCTAATTAGTTATAATTAAATCATAGCTAAACATTGTCCGTATGCTGTTGATTCAAAAAATTCAATGTGGAGTTTTTGTTAGCTACATTATTTGCTGTTGGTTTTCGGTTTTAATCCATTTTATGCTATCTTTTGGTATTCTAGATTGCCAGATTATATTTGGTTTCTGATGTTTTATACAACTCTTCAGCCAAAGTTGCCAATGCTTCCTATTATAGAAAATTGTAAGTATAGTGATGTAAGATGATATGCCTAAAATAAAATATTTAAGGGTAAGAAGCTCAGAAAAAGAGTATAATATAACTCATGCTCAGTTCCCGCCATTTCCTTTTTGGTGTTTATTTTATGAATCAGGAAAGCTTTTAAGAACTGGCTCGAAGGGAAATTTGGAGATATCAGCCCTAATCTTAGCTCTGCTATTCCTTTTTCTGCCTTGGACAAGTCGCTTAAATTTTCTGTTTCCTATTTTATGGAACAAAGAGGTTGGACTAGGTGGCCCAAAGTAACCTAGATGTAAAATTCCTTGATAATCAGGGGAACTAGTTCTTAAGACTCTTTGGGGGCTTTTACAGAAGAAAAATTCAGAATAATAGGAGTTAAAGTAACATATTATTTGAATTTCAGTTTTGAAACAAAGTTGTGTCAGATATTTTCAGACCTCAATGCTACCTATCGTACAATTCAAGGCCATTTACAGTCTGAAAACTTTAAGGTATGTTTATTGTTTGGTTATTTTTGTCCTAGTGTTTTAAATGGGACATGGGGACTGGGAACCACATTGGAGAGCTAAGAGTATGTAAGATGACTGTAAGACATAACTTAGATGTTTCAGAAATTATTGGTTTTAAAATTTATCACCATTTTACTTTCAGTATCGGAAAAAGTCTGAAATTTTAAAATATGTGTAGTGTTTTGGGTGTCTGGTTTATTTTTAAACATTTTAATAAAATATTAGTCTTTTCACAGAAAACATTCAGAAGATCATTCGTTTTGTAGTATATATAATTTGGCTGGATTAGAAATACACATTTTAGTTATCCATGTTTAGAAAGTATATTCAGCTATTAATTTTTTTAATAAACTCTGAAGTTATAGACCAACGTTAAGAAAAGCCATACAAAATACCTTACTTACAGTTAAAAAAATAAATATACTTCCATGGGCAGAACACTCATTAATAAGGAAATTTTTAGCTTGGGCAGATTGCCAATGACTCCACCATTTAGGGGATTCAAGCAAACAACTCCATTAAAATTTTTTTATCTTAAATTTTGACCATAAGACAGATTATAGAAAAGTTTAAGGATGGGACAGAGAGAGGTATTAATCTGACTCAGGAAGTATTTCATCAGACCATAAAGGAATTCAGATCAGAACTTGGCTACACTTGTATACAGCTTCATTAGTTTCTAGGCTAGTGTTTCCCAGAATGTGTACCATTCTGGGAGGGAACTTGAGCTTAGGTGACCAAGAGCAAGCAGTTAACTGTTTTTTTTTGTTTATTTTTAATATTTATTCTTAGTGTCTTTCCTCTTTTAATTGAGAGGTAACATTGATTAAAAAAATTATAATTGTAATGATAGTTATTTTCCTTAAATTTTAAAAAGAATATTGCTTTAAAGGAAAATTGTGATGGAAATTCAGCAAATTGTGATGGTCATTATCATGAGATGACGTTTGATACATATTGTCCTGAATAATAATTCATTGTCTTTTTCCTGTTAGCAACGGGTAATGACCTGCTTTAGAGCATGGGAAGATTGGGCAATTTATCCAGAACCATTTTTGATCAAACTACAAAATATTTTCTTAGGACTTGTAAATATTATTGAAGAAAAGGAAGCAGAGGTAGGTATTCACTGTATTTGTCTGATTATCTTAAAATTTATTTCTGGGGATTCTTTGGAGGTACAGATATGAGTAACATTTCTGTGTGGAAAATATGTACAAAATAGTGGATATTTGTTGCTGGAATTGTTGGAGCCCAGGAGTTGAAATTATATATAACAGGAATTCTCTGTTTTGTATCCTTATGTAAAAATTGATGACTGGTGTTTTATTTGATGACATGAAAACATTTATTGTACATTAGTAGAAGAAAAAAAAAGTAATAGAGTGAAATATGCAGCACAATTTCATTTTGTTAAACTGAAGATACCTATGTAAGTAAATATGTACCTGAAAAGATGTGTACCACAGTGGTAGCAGATTCTGTTCATCACCATTTTGTTTTTTTTTTTTTTTTTAAGACTCCTCAATAGTTCTTGAGTCCTTCGTCTTCATTTTCACCATCCTAATCCATCTATCATGTTTTCGCTTTCACTTCTACAAGATACTCTTGATTTGCTTCCCTACTTGAACCACATGGTCCTTGTTTCAGTTTGTTAAATATCAATGTTTTCTCCTACCGTAGACCTTTAACATGTTCTTTGCTCTTTTTGGAACATCTCTTGTCTCAGACCCTTTAGATCTCAGTTTGAGCATAAGTTCATTGAGCCTTTTCTGACCTCTTTAGGTAGAACCTACATACTATACATTCTAATAATACAGTGCACCTCTTTATTGTAGAAGTCATCCTACACTGTTGTGATTATCTGATTGCCTGGCTCCTTCTCCACTCCCTTGCCCCCTCTGCCCAAGTTCTGCTGAGCTCTATGACAGGAGGGACTAAGGGACCAAGGCTCATTTTCACTCATAATTGTATTCTTAGTGCCTCATATGATACCTGGCATCATTAAGTATATGGTAAATATTTGATAAATATTGTACAGATGACTGCTTCTTTGTCAGACTGGATGATAAGAATATATTATTCTTATATCTTCATTTTGTACCTAGGAATGTGAATCTCCAGCTGTTTGGTTTATGTTGTTGTTGTTTAGTTGCTTTGGTAAGTCCTATCCAACTGTTTTTTCGACCACATGGACTGTAGCCCATCAGGCTCCTCTGTCCATGGGATTTCCCAGGCAAGAATACTGGAGAGGGTTGCCATTTCCTCCTCTAGGGAATGTTGCTGACCTAGGGATCAAATCTGCAGTGCCTGCTTTAGCAAGCGGATTCTTTACCATTGAGCCACCAGGGAAGCCCACTTGGTTTATACTGGATTGCAGTTAATGTTTTAGGGATAAGACTTTAAAAGAACATATTATATTCGGTTCAGTTCAGTCGCTCAGTTGTGTCCGACTCTTTGCGACCCCATGAATTGCAGCACACCAGGCCTCCCTGTCTGTCACCAACTCCCAGAGTTCACTCAAACTCATGTCCATCGAGTCAGTTATGCCATCCAGCCATCTCATTCTCTGTCATCCCCTTCTCCTCCTGCCCCCAATACCTCCCAGCATCAGAAACTTTTCCAAAGAGTCCACTCTTTGCATGAGGTGGCCAAAGTATTGGAGTTTCAGCTTTAGCATCATTCCTTCCAAAGAACACCCAGGACTGATCTCCTTTAGAATGGACTGGTTGGATCTCCTTGCAGTCCAAGGGACTCTCAAGAGTCTTCTCCAATACCACAGTTCAGAAGCATCAATTCTTTGGTGCTCAGCCTTCTTCACAGTCCAACTCTCACATCCATACATGACCACAGGAAAAACCATGGCCTTGACTTGACGGACTTTTGTTGGCAAAGTGATGTCTTTGCTTTTGAGTATGCGCTTTAGGTTGGTCATAACTTTCCAAGGAGTAAGCGTCTTTTAATTTCATGGCTACAGTCACCATCTGCAGTGATTTTGGAGCCCCCAAAAATAAAAGTCTGACACTGTTTCTACTGTTTCCCCATCTATTTCCCATGAAGTGATGGGACCGGATGTCATGATCTTCGTTTTCTGAATGTTGAGCTTTAAGCCAACTTTTTCACTCTCCTCTTTTCACTTTCATCAAGAGGCTTTTTAGTTCTTCTTTACTTTCTGCCATAAGGGTGGTGTCATCTGCATATCTGAGGTTATTGATATTTCTCCCAGCAATCTTGATTCCAGCTTGTGCTTCTTCCAGCCCAGCGTTTCTCATGATGTACTCTGCATAGAAGTTAAATAAGCAGGGTGACAATATACAGCCTTGACGTACTATTTGGAACCAGTCTGTTGTTCCATGTCCAGTTCTAACTGTTGCTTCCTGACCTGCATACTGGTTTCTCAAGAGGCAGGTCAGGTGGTCTGGTAATTCCCACATCTTTCAGAATTTTCCACAGTTTATTGTGATCCACACGGTCAAAGGCTTTGGCATAGTCAATAAAGCAGAACTAGATGTTTTTCTGGAACTCTCTTGCTTTTTCCATGATCCAGCGAATGTTGGCAATTTGATCTCTGGTTCCTCTGCCTTTTCTAAAACCAGCTTGCACATCTGGAAGTTCACGGTTCATGTATTGCTGAAACCTGGCTTGGAAAATTTTGAGCATTACTTTACTAGCGTGTGAGATGAGTGCAATTGTGTGGTAGTTTGAGCATTCTTTGGCATTGCCTTTCTTTGGGATTGGAATGAAAACTGACCTTTTCCAGTCCTGTGGCCACTGCTGAGTTTTCCAGATTTGCTGGCATATTGAGTGCAGCGCTTTCACAGCATCATCTCTCAGGATTTGAAATAGCTCAACTGGAATTATCACCTCCACTAGCTTTGTTAGTAGTGATGCTTTCTAAGGCCCACTTCACTTCACCTTCCAGGATGACTGGCTCTAGGTGTGTGATCACACCATCGTGATTATCTTGGTCGTAAAGCTCTTTTTTGTACAGTTCTGTGTATTCTTGCCGCCTCTTCTTAACATCTTCTGCTTCTGTTAGGCCTGTACCATTTCTGTCTTTTATCGAGCCCATATAATAGTATGTGTTTTTATAGGATGTACCAGATGACCTTGATGGTGCCCCCATTGAGGAAGAGCTGGATGGTGCCCCTCTGGAAGATGTGGATGGAATTCCTATTGATGCTACTCCTATTGATGACCTTGATGGAGTCCCTATAAAGAGCCTTGATGATGATCTTGATGGAGTGCCTTGTAAGTTCAGACGTCAAACTAATTAAATCTAGCTAATAAGTTTGTTTCCAAATCTCTTCATTTCTGCACATGCTGATGTTTGAGAAGGTTATAATTTCTGAGTAAGATGTCAGTTATTAACTTTTTTCTTTCTTTTATTTTTGACTTTTCATAATTCACATACCCAGCAATAAATTTAAGTATGCCAAGAAAAGCGTTTTCTTTATGGTCATATTTAGGGTTTTTTTTTTTTTGGTGAGATAGTCAGCCTCTTAAAATACTAGCAAGTTTTTCCTGTCTTAATTGTCAGGAAACTAGAGGCAAAACCTTATGTTTAGTTGTATGCATAATCCCAAGTACTTTGTTTTATCAGTTCTTTTTTTAAAAAATATAAATTTATTTATTTTAATTGGAGGCTAATTACTTTACAATATTATATTGGTTTTGTCATACATTGACATGAATCCGCCACGGGTCCATCCTGAACCCCTCTCCCACCTTCCTCCGTATCCCCTCCCTCTGGGTCATACCAGTGCACCAGTCCAAGCACCCTGTATCATGCATCAAACTGGGACTGGCGATTCATTTCACATATGATAATATACGTGTTTCAGTGTCATTCTCCCAAATCATCCCATCCTCGCCCTCTCCCACAGAGTCCAAAAGACTGTTTCATACATCTGTGTCTCTCTTGCTGTCTCTCTTACAGAGTTATCGTTACCATCTTTCTAAATTCCTTACATATGCATCATTATACTGTATTGGTGTTTTTCTTTCTGGCTTACTTCACTCTGTATAATAGGCTCCAGTTTCATCCACTTCATTAGAACTGATTCAAATGTATTCTTTTAATGGCTGAGTAATACTCCATTGTATATATGTACTACAGCTTTCTTATCCATTCATCTGCTGATGGACATCTAGGTTGCTTCCATGTCCTGGCTATTAGAAACAGTGCTGTGATGAACATTGGGGTACACGTGTCCCTTTCAGTTCTGGTTTCCTCTGTGTGTATGCCCAGCAGTGGGATTGCTGGGTCATATGGCAGTTGTATTTCCAGTTTTTTAAGGAATCTGCACACTGTTCTCCATAGTGGCTATACTAGTTTGCATTCCCACCAATAGTGTAAGAGGTTTCCATTTTCTCCAATTCTGTTTTTATTATTAGTTTTCCTAACTTATACTTTGTTTTCCTAGCTGCCTGAAATCATTTATTGAATTAAGTACACCTAATGTACCTCTTCAGTACATTTGAATTGTATGTTAAAATACTGAATAATATGAATTTTATACTTAAAAAAATAATTAAAGGTACTGAAGGTTTTTTTTTTTAACTTCCTCAACTTCTCCATTTGCTTTGAAGTAACCACCGGTATGTTCTGGGTGTGTGTTTTATATATACACATATATATTATTTTTACTTGATATTTAAAAATTAGCCTTCAGATGCAGAGAGTTGGATTAGTCATAATCGTTATTCTTGACACTAGCATTATTAGTCTGTGTGTGACCTTATTTAGTTTTGCTTTTTAATAATACAGCGAATACTCATGAACTCTTTAAGTATCCTCTAGTAGTCAGAGTTAATGGCTCATTTTTCTTCCTTAGTGGATGCAACTGAAGATTCAAAGAAGAATGAGCCTATATTTAAAGTTGCCCCATCAAAATGGGAAGCTGTAGATGAATCTGAATTGGAAGCACAGGGTAAGTTAAAGTACAGTAAATGCAAATCATTAGAAAATTGAGTACTTAAAATTTTACTGAATGTTGGGGTGTGTGTGTGTAGGTGTAGTTTTCCTTTTGTATTTTATAACATGTTTCAACCTTAAGACCCAGTATTACCATACTTTATATTTCTAGTGGCTAAGTTTTCAGTGTAGGTGCTGTTACAGTTTTCTTAGATGCTTCAGTTTGGATGCTTGGAGTAATCAGAAATCACTGAAAACCTTTCAGGTTGAGCCAATCAGTAGAAAATGTAGGTGGGATGCCTATTTGGAAATGTAGAGGTCAGTTTCAGAAAATCGAAATCACTGTGTCTCCTATAGTGCTTGATTTATTAGATGCAGTTTAGACCTGCGTTTCATACTTGCTTGGACATGTATCCTAGTGTAATTGTTAATTGTAGGTTCTAGTGAAACAAATGTTAGCATCTAACACAGAAACAAGGAGGACAGCGTTATTTGTTACTTCCTGAATTTAAATAAAAATTATAGTGTAGGTGTGAGGAAAGAAATAGATTTAGTACATGGAAATGGCTGTTCAAAGAAAAGATAAATGTAGATAACTTGTGTAATGTAAGCTCTCAGTTCTAAAGCTAGGCTTCTACTGTGCTGCTGCAAAAATGCTAATTTACCTTATGGAATTACATCCTGTTTTTCCTTCTATTCAGCTGTAACAACTTCTAAATGGGAGTTATTTGACCAGCATGAAGAATCAGAAGAAGAAGAAAATCAAAAGTAAGAATCTAGGTGTAGAATATATTCCGTTTCTTATTGCATATACACTCTCTTTTTCATTAAGAGGTGTACTTGAATAATAGGGAAGAGTAAAACTTAACTCTTAAAAGCTTGTTTTAAGAGGATCATTTTAGTTCTTCATTGTTTTTCTAGTGAGTAAAGAGCTTTTGCTTTCTGGCTTTGATGCATCTGGTTTCACTTTGCTTTTGGGTTTAATTTTCTGTGCTAGGTTATACATTCTCACATTGTAGTTACTAAATGGTCGGCTGCATTTGTTTTAAATCTTTATTCTTTTGACTCCACAAAATGGTGATTTTTAAAATGTGAATGGGAAGGTTATGCTCTTTCGGAATTGCTAAGAAAAATAATGCATTCGGACCATTCTTTTTGTTGTTTAAATGTACACACTTCAGAAGAACTAAGAAAAAATAAAACTACTTACCTTCGTCATATAGAAAATTTATTATAATCTTCAGTTTTGCTGGTTAGCACTGAATGCAATAGGAATTCTTGCTCCCAAATTCTGCAAGTTTATGTTGGTAGTTTTTTTGGTAACACTGGGCATCTTTTAAAATCAGTGCAACGGAAGTTAATTATTTTTTTAATAGGGAAAGAGAAGGCATCAAGAACACAAAGCAGAGGTTTCTGGAGTTTTGTTTGTTTGTTTGTTTTCAAATGGAAGAGTAAACAAAACGAAAAGTCCCTTTGTGTCCCAGCACAACTTGAGCATTTGTATGAATCTAATAAATGGGTATTATTAGCATTTAAATTTAAGGAAATATGATTGATAAGCATTTGTGGAAACACAGTTTGATATGATGAAGAAAACTTGTCTACAGTGGTGTCTTTCCAGAATCAGTGTGATCAGAACATGTCAGCAATCATTATTACAACATATTTGTAAAATGTAGATGTTGTTGGCTGTCAGAAGTACCTGACTGGGGCTGTTTAGAAGTAGAGGAATTGAAAACAGTATAACTTGTTTTCATCTTTACGTCTGCAATCCCATCATTAGTTAACATCTCTCACTATGGTAGGATCACTGCTTTTTAAAATGAATACCTGTTCTTATGAAATAATTAATTTAAGGGAAATAAAGGGTAGAAAAGCCTTTGCAGAATTCAAGTATCATTCAAGTGGTATTGTTTCTAAGATACTAATTTTTTGCAGTAAATTTGTTATTTATGTTAATGTTTGAAATGCGTATGCATTTGTGTTGATGTAATCATACATTCATACAGGGAAGCACGGATCACTATGAGCACAATATATATTTTTTACTTTTCCTAGGAGTTCCAAATAAGTCATAATAACAAAAATAACTTTACGAAAGTGCAAAATAGGGAAAAAAAATACTTAAATTCTGTTTTCTGTTTCTTGACATTTTCTTGAGCCTCACTACTGCTCTCTAGTGGCTGAGTCCAAAAATACCTTTTTACCAAGAAGCTGCTCTTTGACAAATGGCAATCCACTCCAGTATTCTTGCCTGGAGAATCCTGTGGACAGAGAAGCCTAGTGGACTATAGTCCTTGGGGTCACAAAGAGTCGGACACGACTGAGTGACTTTAACTAACTAACTAACTAATTATTGTATTTGTGGCAGAAGACTGGTTTAAATATATGTATGTATATATCACTAGTATTTTGCAGAAAAGTTCAAAATAGTAATTTAATTTTATTTGCAATGAATTCTTTATGGGTTTAGAGTTTTGAATTTCCATTTCTTTAAAAGTAAAAGAACAAGTTGGGCCTGAGTTCTGAACCTAGAACTGGTAACTAAGAGCTAAAGTCAAATCCATTTAGAACAGATTGCTCAAGCCTTAGAAAATTTAAATGATAACTGTAAAGTATGTATATTTTTAAAATCATCATCTGTAGTATAGTTCATTTTAAAAGTCTTAAGTAATATGATTAGTATTTAGTTTCTAGTTTCCTAGATTCGTCCTCTGTGTAAAAATAGGCATAAATTTAAAGCATAAATTATATAATGTTTTACATACTATTTATTCTGTGACCTACTTTTTTTTTTTTGAACTATCATGGGTGGTGTTATTTCATGTCAGTCCTTGTGTT
Organism: Aepyceros melampus; assembly: GCA_006408695.1. Taxonomy (NCBI): domain Eukaryota; kingdom Metazoa; phylum Chordata; class Mammalia; order Artiodactyla; family Bovidae; genus Aepyceros; species Aepyceros melampus. The sequence goes on along the minus strand of SJXQ01006983.1, from coordinate 179,557 downwards.
TATCTGCTCTGTATTCATCTTGGTTGAAAGCAGGTATTCAGATAAGTGTGCAAGGAAGTTTATCAAGGAATATTTAGAATTACAAAAAAAATTTTTTTTTTTAATTTTTTTGAATTTGTCAATAACAGACAATTGGTTAAGCACTTTTCACTTCATACGTCACACAATTCCATTAACTGTTTTGCATCTTTATTGACTGGCTCTTTGCAGAATAATCCTTCAGTAAACATCTGTTTTTACACACACACACACACACACACACACACACACAGTTTAACCACTTAAAAGCATGTGAGGCACTTGTAGAACTATTTTGTACTATAAGACAAGAAATTCTTGTGTTCTAAAAAATTAGCTAAGAACTGTGTTTAGAAAGTTTCTGACAAATTAAGAAATATTATGTAAATTTTAATTCAGAAAAGAGATATAAAAAAAAATATTGGATTTTGACTTTTTTCTGTTTTTCTTCCTCATGTAAGTATTGTATTGAGTTATGCCTATATGAGCTACTAATGATTTGTGGGGCTCTGAGAGTATAAAGTTTGAAAAGTACTGTAGTAGTATTCTGCAGATGAGAAATTAAAAGGCAAACAGTATATCCTCTCTTTATTGTTATCTACTTTGCTTAAAATTTTCTCAGTGTGTATCTTATTATGAGGTTCTAAAATAATTAAAATTTTATGTGGAATGAATATGGTTATAATTGTTTCTATATTGTTACAAATAGTTGTAAAGATATACTAAAAGACTCCTTACTCATGGTAGAGTGTTAGTATCCAAATACCAACATAAAAGGGCTTATTGGGTTCAAATACTGAAGAGAAAATAACATATTTTCTAGGGTATGCTGGTAATCATGTTCATATCACCATATTTTTTATCAGAAATTTTGTTTCAGTATACATAAACATTTTTGAATTAGTTTGTACATAGAACACTTGTTTTGCTCAAATTTAAAATTTAACACTCACAAAGCCCAGTCTTGGAGCATACAACTTTTTCCTTTTTTTTAAAGTCACTTCATTCTTTGTATTTGAAGAACACTTGTTAATCCTATTCTGGCCATGATGAGCAGCTTGTCATAGTTGCTTGTCTGTTTCCACTAGATTGCTTCTGGTAGAACAAATTTTTCTTCCTTGTATCCTTAGCTGTGGTAGTTAGTTTTTCATTTTCTTTTTATTTGACATACTAATCCAACTTGCATAATCAACTGTGACATGAAGTAATATGTGGTAATATTTAAAATTAATATATTGTTTTATTCTTAGGGTTATATGTTAATTATTAATAGATAAGGCCTTTGCTGCTGTGTTGATTGTTTCATAGAAACTGACTCAAACTCTTGTATTTTCTAGTTTATAGACTCTGCTAAAGGAAGGGTAAACATTTGGCTTTTTAAACGTTAACCGTCATAAAATTACTGAACTACAAAAAACAGAAATCATTGATTGATTATTCATTTCATTTAACTGCTGCATCAAAGGTTTCTGGCAGAAAAAAGCATAAAAATAACATATCAGAATTTTTAGAAGTGTGATTATGTTGAAGCACAAACTTTTTCTGTGGAGGAAACATAAGAGTTTTATAAAATTGTCTATTATGTTGTAAATAATGTTTTAATGATGAATTGTCCTTTTATGTTTTGTTAACATTACTTAAGCTCTAAGGCAATGAAAAACCAAAAAGGCCAAGACTCTAAAATGTAACTTTTATTTTCCTTGTTGCCTTGACATACAATGTATTCTGTTTACTTCCAAAGTCAAGAAGAAGAAAGTGAAGATGAAGAAGATACTCAGAGTTCCAAATCTGAAGAACATCATTTGTACTCTAATCCAATCAAAGAGGAAATGACTGAGTCCAAGTTCTCTAAGTACTCTGAAATGAGTGAGGAAAAACGAGCTAAACTCCGTGAAATCGAGGTTAGTATTGCATTGAAGTTTAAACTACACTACCTTCTTCCACCTTCTCCACCAAACTCTGCTTCTCTTAGCATCACACTTTGGTCCATACCGTTCCCTTTCTGTCTGGAACCTTCATACCTGCTATCTTCCTTCAGGCCTCTTAGTTCAAGCACCTCTTCTGTCTTGGTACCCTTTTCTTAACCTTCTGGATTTGCTTACTTTACTTCTCTATATTAATCTGTGGTATTTTACATGTATTATGTGTGTATATTTATGGTTTTTTTCCCTTGCTTGCTTGTTTAATGTCTGTATTCCCCTCTAGGCTGTGATTTCTGTGAGGATAAGTGACCCTTCACATGTTTGTTGTCTGTTCACGATCATATCTTCAGTGACTGGCATATAGGAGACCATATGCAGATATTGATGTAATAGATTATATCTCACCTTATGAGATCCATCATATTTTGAGCATACATAGTATGTAATAAAAGCAAAATCTTTTCTTTCACATTCAAGTTATGTATACATCACTCAAAATTTTTAAGTGTCTGCACAAGTGATGGGGAGAGAGTAGACATTGGGGCTTAACCATAAGAAGGAAGAGTCCATACTCTCAAGACTTCTCTGTCTCCATGCCCTTCCATTTTATAATGTCTTTAAAAAAATTTCCAAAGGTATTCAGACATGTCAGTGAAGGCAGGGTTTTGTAATGGGAGCCTTTCTTATTTCTTGCCCCCAGATGATGAAACATTCCCAGTAAATGTTAGCAATAGTGTAGCAGTCAGTCCTTAATCACAAAAGTGTACATGAGAGTGAATTGTAATACTTTGTCCATTCATTTAACAGTATTTTATATGCTTACTGTGTGTCTGTGCTTTTCCTTTATTAACTTATAATACCTTCCATGTTGTAAGTTTATTTTTATTTATTTATGTATTTTTCATTGCGCTGGGTCTTTGTTGCTGCATGGACTTTGTCCAGTGGTGGTGCACGGGCATCTCCTTGCCATGGCTTCTCTTTTTGAGAAGAAGCACAGGCTGTTGGTGTGCAGGCTTCAGTAGTTGCAGCACATGCGTTCAGAGCCCAGGCTCAATAGTTGTGGTGCACAGGCTTGGTTGCTCCTGCATTGAACCTGTGTCTCCTGCGTTGGTGGGTGGATTCTTTACCACTGAGCCACTAGGGAAGACCATACCATACCATATTAATTACCAGTTTTCATTTCTCTGCCACCTGCTGTTGGGGCTGGTACAAGTTCTTGCCCACCTCTTCTCAGATATCTATTACCAAGCCAAAAACAGAGAAAGCATTTTGTTTCAACCTTACACAGAATCAGTATGATGTCAGTTACAAGTAGAGAGGATTTTCAGAATTAGTAAGTTGATTTATTCATATACATTCTTTATAAAATTTTCAGGAAAATAAGATGTTGTGTTATCTCAGTGAATGCACTCACCTGTGGACCTTTTTCAAGCTGCTCATGACCCTTCTTAACTCTCAGAACTCTTCCCAGTCTTACTGAACTCTGCCTCACTGACCTGATAGAGGTATTGGAGTAGAAACAAAGACTGAGTTCAATTAAAAAATGTATTTTCTTGATAATTGAACTGTTTTCTTACAAATACCAAAATAGACTATTTCTCAGTGTTCTGTTTTCCTCTTGACTTGAAAGAAAGCCATGTGATTTAACTTTTGGGTTAATTAGGATGATTCTACGCTGTATATGTATGTATATGTGCTGTACATGCATGTACATAACACCAACACACCTTATATATGTGTGTGTATATATATATTTTTTCTCTCCCCCTATTTTATATGCTCTTTGATAATCTGGCTTCTCTTTGCTAGATACTCAGTGATTGTTTTCTTGCACTCATAGTGGCTACCCTCTTACAATTTACTTAACTCTTTTGGGATTTGGATGGTGAGCCAAAAATCTAATTTTAAAATGTAGATCTTAGCTTTGTTTTAAAATTATCTGTTCTTTTCCCTTATTTACGCTGAGATTTAGTCATGTGGAGTAAGGGTCCACAACTGGTGGTCAGTTTGAGCTAAAACTCAGGGCTCATGAGCTTTATTCATGTACTGTCCCTTCTCTGTCCCTAAATTCGAATGTCAGTTTCTGAATTTAGAATTCAGCAAATACCTTTTTATTGATGATCCCTTAAATGAATAAAATTCTGATTAGTTTTATTATATACTACAATATATATAGTATGTGTATAAGAAAGTGAAAAAGCGGAAGTGTTAGTTGCTCAGGCGTGTGCAACTCTTTGCCACCCTATGGATGTAGCCCGCCAGGCTCCTCTGTCCATGGAATTCTCCAGGCAAGAGTACTGGAGTGGGTAGCCTCCAGGGGATCTTCCCTACCCAAGGATTGAACCCACATCTCCTGCTTGGCAGGCAGACTCTTTACCATCTTAGCAGTGTTTCTTTTTAAAAGCTCTTCTCATCCCCAAATGTATTGTAACAAAGATGTCTATAGCTGAAACTTTTTTATCATGGAATTAATAAAACCCAAAGATTTATGTTATAAAATATTGACATTTTCTGCAGAGCACTTAGAAAATATGCAGTCATGTTTACTTACAGTGTTTACTTACAGTGTTTACTGGAAGCAAGTTTGTAATCTTTCAGATTCTGCTTAGAACAGTGCCTGGGCTGGAGTCACCTTTTCTTATCTGCTATTGTTTCCATTTCTACCAGTAAGGGTTGGAGGAGAGGAACACTAGGTGGGGAGCCAGGCGAAGGGTCGTCTTTGTTGTTGAAGTAGAAAGATCCCTTTTCTGCCCTGACCCCTGAGGAAGGAGTGAATAGTTGAAGGGAAAGGTGATGTACTTGAGATGGCCAACAAACCATTGCACGGGCTATTCTCTTTTGAGCTGGGAACCTTTGTGGTCTGTGGACCCTCTGGGCACCCTGGACTATACTTGTGCCTGAGTTAGGCCACATCAGCAGGAACTGTAACTAGGGATTGCATAGTGATTTTTCAAAAGACACTCTAGGAATGCCTTTCACATGAGTAACATTTAGGTTGTTTGACTCTTGCTTGCTTAACTTTTAAACTGATTTGCCACAAATACATTATCTGGAATAGCCATTTTAGTCATGGGAAGCTTCACACAGTGATGAACTCGAAAACTTGCGTTTCTCTCCCCCCACAAGCCCCAACCCTCTTTTACCTTACATCTTACTATCTTTTTAAATGTAGTTGCTAACACACACACACACACAGTGCAAGTACTTTTTAATAGTTTTAAGGAAAGAGAAGAGAACCTCAAAGCTCTGATTATAAATGATCCTGATAAAAGAGTAGAATTAGGTAGAAAAGGGGCAAAAATAGGAAACTTAATGTTCATGAAGTAAAACATGGTGAAAATACCATTTTGAATGGAAGTTATGGCTTGTTTCCAGTTTACTGGAAAGCCTCATTGGTAGTGAAGGAAAAAACTAAAACAAGTAAGGTCCTGTTTTTTTAAATACAAGTAAAATAGTAGCATTTAGTCCCTTTAAAGGGCATAACAGTGTGAAATAAAATAGGTAAAGAAGTTTACATCTGTAATAATTGCATCAGATGAGTGTGTTCCCTCTGACCGCCTGAAGTGAAACAAGGTTTTACAGGTTTGGGACTGTAGTCCATGTAGTCCTGTGGTACAGTCCAGGATCATCTAAGTCCTCATGCTATTCACTGTATATTTGACTTCCCTTAGTTCACTCACAGTCACAATGCGCACACACACACAAATGTAAAATCAGCTAGCAATCTCTTGATAAACTGGAGGTGGTCTACATTCCTTTGCAAATAATGCTGTAGTGAATACTTCTGTACAAAAAACTTTGTTCATATATGAATAAATTACAGGAAATGGGAATTTTTCTGTTTTCTTTTAAATCACTGTATACTTAGTGTCTTTAAAAATACGTTTTGAATACGGTTTAACCTTTTTTGGGTGTCTTGATGCCGAGTGATTAGGCTCTCCTATAAACAAAGTGAAACTTCACTTCAAGCTACAGCTTTATGAGCTATAACCAGAATGCTGCTCTCTTTGATTGTTTTAATAGTTGTTTATCCCCTGTGTTCTGCTGACTGTCTTATCTTGCTGGAAGTTATGCTTACCTTTAACAACATTACCTTTCTAATTTGGGGTCAGTTCAGTTCAGTCGCTCAATCGTGTCTGACTCTTTGCGACACCATGAATTGCATCCCTGTCCATCACCAACTCCTGGAGTTTACCCAGACTCATGTCCATTGAGTCGGTGATGCCATCCAGCCATCTCATCCTCTGTCATCCCTTTTCTCCTCCTGCCCCGAGTCCCTCCCAGCATCAGGGTCTTTCCAATGAGTCAACTTCACATGAGGTGGCCAAAGTATTGGAGTAACTTGGGGTACCAGATACCAGATTCATTCTCATTATATCAAAGAATAGGTACGTTCTCAAGGGCATGAAGCACAGGTCTTGGTTTTCAAGTCATCTTGTGTGGCAGTGCAGAGAGCACATGGGCCCATGCCTGATCACTTGAATTCTACATAATTGGGCTTGTCTCACAAGTGGCCTTCAGATTAGGGAGTTATATACACTGATGTTATGTTTTGACTGAATCCTAATCAGTTACTGTATGTTTTTATGTTTTATGTTGCTATTTTTGTTTTTCCTTCTTATACACCTTTCAAAGAAGAAAATATTTTTTTAAAGGAGCAAAGCACTGCTTAAGAAGCTATAATGATAAAAAGATTTATTTTAAAAATGTCTTATTTCACAGCTCAAAGTTATGAAGTTTCAAGATGAATTGGAATCTGGAAAAAGACCTAAAAAAGCAGGCCAGAGCTTTCAGGAACAAGTAGAACACTACAGAGATAAACTTCTTCAGCGAGTAAGGAATAAGTATACGCAATTATGCATTTTTCAGTTACTTGTTTGACTGCCTATAATATTGATATATTGGTGTATTTAAGGAAGAGAATATTTCAAATTATATCCTTTATATAAATGCTAAATAAGGAACATTTGGAATTTGATGTTTTATAGTTAGTTCAGCTTGGAGAACAGTTTCAGAACAACACCATGCTCTTCTATTCTGGATCCTTGTGGGGCATAACATCCTGTTAAGGACGCACTTTCAGAACTGGAAGGTCCTATAGAAAGAGTCACATTTGTGACCAACAACCCTAAGCAGTGGCATAGTGACAGAGATGGAGTTAGGACTACTTTTCCACTGTGTCCAAGGAGGAACAGCAAGAGGTAGAATACCTCATCTGTGAATTCTAAGCTTTTGAGGGACTTTGTATACTTGTACATCAAAAGATATGTAGGGATATACAGGGAATTTTAACACAAGAAGCCCACAGGATAGTTGTGGAAGAACTTAGGAATTTTATTGATTGGTACTGTTATTAATTTTTACCTACATCTTGACTGTCATTACAAAAAAAGATGACCGAGAGAAAGAGCAACAACTAGAAGGGAACTTAGAGTCATCTGAAGCTACTCACGTTGATGGGAGCAGCGGTGTGGTGAAGCAGCTGTGGTGCTGCTCAGCATGTGGACTCCTGGTGCTACTCTGCTCTGCATGCCTGGGCACATCACGGAAACCTGCTTTTACTCAGTGAAACTGGGTTAATGGTCCAGTTTTTGCAGGATTGTGAATTAGATAACTGTGTGTGTGTGTGTTAAGTTCCTTCAGCGGTGTCTGACTCTGTGATCCCATGGTGTGTAGCCCACCAGGGTCCTCTGTCCATGGGGATTATCCAGGCAAAAATACTGGAGTGGGTTGCCATGCCTTCCTCAGGGGCATCTTCTTGACCCAGAGTTTGAACCTGCATCTTTTGTGTCTCCTGCATTGGCAGGCATTTTTACCACTAGCACCACACACACAAAGAAATAATAGTTAACATTAATTTTTATTATTAAAGTATTTAAAATATCATAAGTGAACTGTAGTCTGATTCCTGTAGAGTATCAATAATTAGGAAAATGTAACTGCAGATCACCAGAGGAAGTTTGTCTCTTCAACATCACTTTGTAAATTTGTATTTGGAAAAAAGATACATGAGATTTAAAAAAAAAAAAGATGTTATATATCTGAACCCTGTTGAGTCCCTTTGGGGATGGTGGCAAGTGTTTGATTTGCACGAAAGACTGCACCTCGAGGTGCCCACTGGCCCTGAGGTAGTAACATGTTTATTACCATTTTAGTCTCCTTGCACTCCATGGTTATAATTGGAAGAAAGAACGTGGTTTTTTGAAGGCATAGGCCAAGGGTCAGCAGACTAGACCATCACTTCATTTTTGTTAATAAGCTTATTAGAACACAGCCATGCCCCTTTAGTTATTATCTATATATTATCTGTAGTAGCTTTTGGATTACGGTTATAAAGTGATAGACTGTAGCCCACAAAGCAGAAAATGTTTACTACCTGGCCCTTAACAGAAAACATTTGCCAGCATCTGGTATGGGCTTTTTTTTTTTATCAGATATCAGTTACCTTTCTTGATGTATACAAATCGTAGAGAAATTTAATTGTTTTGTTTTTTAATTCTTGTTTTTGAAGAGCTCAGTTGGCTTTGTGGGTTCATTGTCGGTAGCCATGCCCTTAATTATCAATAGCAGTCATAATTTCAAGTGAGAAGTGGCAGTTGTAGTGGTTGGGGATAAGCAAATAAGTAATTTTCTGGTTTGTATAATTATATAGTTATCTAGTCAATTTGTACCTTTATATTAGGATTTATAATTTGTACTTTTATAAATTTCCAATATGATTGATACTTGTTTCCCACTATTAATACTAAGACTTTTTGCTAGACATTTATTGTGAATAAATCTTTTTCCTTTCTAGTATATTACTTTAATAAGTGCTTTCCTTTGATTAAGTCAGTTTGCTGTGCAGTTACAATCACTATTGACAGTTTTATTGTAGTCTGTTTGTATTGTCTTGTTTTTCCAGTTTGTTTAAGTGAAGGGACAGCACTCTTAAGAGCCCTGACTCTAGAGCTTTGGGCTCAGATCCTGACTTCATCCCTGTATGACCTTAGGCATGGCACTGAGCCTTTGTAAGGCTCATTTTTCATGTTTTGAATGAAGATAATACTATTCATAGGCATGTTTTTGAAGAATTACATGCAGTGGTATATGGAAAGTTGTTCATTAATTGCTTGGCCTATGGTAGGCATTCAGAAAATACTTAGCCACTGTTGCTGGTATCATTATTATCATTCAGTATAAGTAGAGAAATAGAAGAAATGATTGGCTTTCTGGAAGAGTAGGTATACCTTCAGTAGTAATTTTATAAATAGTTAACTAGAAGGGAAAATATTACTACATAAATGAGATTAACCAGATTGGTGTTTTTTAATGACTAAATATTTCTTTGAAAAAAAAAAACAAAACAGGAGAAAGAGAAGAATTAGAAAGAGAGCGAGAAAGAGACAAGAAGGATAAAGAAAAACTGGAATCTCGATCCAAAGACAAGAAGGAGAAAGATGAATGTACTCCAACAAGGAAAGAAAGGTATAACATTTCTCATTTAATGCCTATGCTGGCTTTAGGATTTGGAATCATGTTTCATTTTATAATATTTTCGTCACTGGAACGAACAGATTGGAAAGGTTTTTTTGTGTGTGTATGATAAACATGTTTGGGTTCTGCCTGCAGAAGGCAGAATTAGCTGAGCAAAGGGGCATTTGGCACTTGGCTTAGTTACCTGGGACATCATCCCTTTACATGGTTCATAAGGTACCTTAGCCTTAGTTCAGGGCAAGAATTCAGTTACAGTATTAGGTATCGAACCTAAGGCTTAAATAACTAAGCAGCTTGCTAGATCTTACCTGTTACCTCCGATATAAGCTTTTCTTCTATGCTGAGGCTGCTACCTGTAAACTTGAGTCTCCCAGTCCTGTTTCTTAAGGGAGATTGTGTACTTAGGCTGTAGGACTTGGTCCTCACTTTAAGTCTTCATTCTAATCAAAATCATTTCTCTTGTAGTTTTTATTTCTTACTTTCCAAGTTCCTAAATCTCTGATTAGTAGAGAAAGTTACTTTAGAATTGAGATTTTCCTAATAAAAACCAAGCAAATGCAAATTAAAAAATTTTGGCTTAGTCGCTCTTTATATAGTTATAACATGGTTATACTAATTGGTAAAGTAGTAAATCCATCACTTTTTTGTCATTTATTATTATCTTGATAAAATTTTAGAGTTATGGAAAAGTTTATAAGAATGCTATAAAGAATTCCCAGATAATCTTTCACCTTCATTTCCCCAGTGTTAAAAGTATTTCTCCTTTTGCTTTATTTTCTTCTTCTTCTTCCTTTACCCCCTTACCCCCAGTCATTTAAGAATAACTTGCTTACATGATGCCCCATTTTCATACTTAACCACAGTAAAAGTTTCCAGATCGAACAAAAGGAAAAAATTTTCAAGAGCGGAAATTAACATTAAAAAAAAATTATCATCTAATCAGAGACCTTGATGGAATTTTGACTATTGTTCCAATAATCTTTCTTAGAGCAGAGAAAAATCCAATTTAGTTGAATTCAGCTTTTTGTGTCGATCAGCCTATCTTTAAGACTTTTTTGTTCTTAGTGTAAAAGGCTTTGAATGTTGTTGGAAAATAACATTAATAAGGTTAGTGAAAATAAAGATAGTGTAAACTGATAGGAATTAAAAGCTAATTTAGTAGAAGGAAAATGATATACCTGATCCTTTGCTCACTTATGGGATGTTTTCGGGGCTTTGTTCCATAGGAAAAGGCGACACAGTACGTCCCCTAGCCCATCTCGCAGTAGCAGTGGTAGACGAGTGAAATCCCCATCACCAAAATCGGAGCGATCAGAGCGTTCAGAAAGATCTCATAAAGAGAGCTCACGGTCCAGGTCATCTCACAAAGATTCTCCTAGAGATGTTAGCAAAAAGGCCAAAAGGTAAACGCAAGTCATTTTTTGTAATATTTCAAATGCCAGTTTCCTTGTCATTCCACCAGCTTTTGAAAATAATTTGTTTGGCAGCCATTTTTAAAAGGATTTTAGAAAACCAAACAGATACACTTTCATTTTAGATTCTTCCTTCCCATCTCCCCATCCCAGTCTCCTCATGACTAAAGCACAAGAAAGCTTCCAACACGTAAAGACCAGCCAGGAATTTTAAACATCAGTTTTCTGTGGAGTAGGAATAGCTGCTTTTCTTTCCTTTCTGTTCTTTAGTTTCTATGGAATATTCTTTGGTTTTTGTCAAGGCTGAAAGAAAAATACATGTTCCCTCCCCCACCCAGCAGTAATCTTATTAGCAAGTTCTTGGGTAGACTTGTGGACGTAAATACCATAGACTATTTCTTCAGCGTTTAATTTAGTGTGTTCTATACCTTATTCTTCCAATTTCTAGAAAGGTGTTTCAGAAGTGTTTTGTTTACCTAGGTGTTTTATAGAGTTTTCCTGAGAGCTGAAACTGCTTTTATCGTAAAATGTTTTTATTATAGCCATTTTTTAGTAAAATTTTTCTATAACAGATAACTCTTTTTTCTGAATGGTATTTATGCATATATTATATATATACATTCATGAAAATTATATAATTATTTGTTTTGGTAATTTTAATGCATAACACTTACAGAGTGCTGTCTTAAAAGATTCCCTTGAAATTGCAATAGTTGGTGCTTTTCCTCTCAAGAAGATAGGCTGCAAAGCCACTGTGTTCAAAAGTTTTGTGAATGATGTTGGATGCCATTTTGAACTTTGGCTTATATAATCTGGGGAGCTGTTAAAAATGGAGATTTCGAGAGTTTGATTCAGTAGAGCAGTGGTAAGGCTTCAGAGTCTGTCTTGGCATGCATGCTACCAATGATCACTGATGTGATGCATAGGAAGTACAAAATTTGTGTGAGTGTGTGCATACAGTAGGCACAGTATAAATTTGGGAAGTTTACAGCCTTTTTTATTTCAGTGACTTTCATTGTGTCCCGTTAAAGATCATTTTAGATAATTTAAGGATAGTTGGTTTTGATCATGTGAGTACTTTGGTTAAATTGTTTTTGTTTGTTTCCTTAGATCTCCATCTGGTTCAAGGACACCTAAAAGATCTAGGCGATCACGGTCTAGATCCCCTAAAAAATCAGGGAAGAAATCCAGATCCCAGTCCCGATCTCCACACAGGTCTCATAAAAAGTCAAAGAAAAACAAACACTGACATAAATTTTTAAGATGCTGTCACTTATTGGAAATGCAATTTTGTTTTGTGCCTGAACGGTCTGTTTTTTTAAAAAAACAAAAAAACAAAAAATCTAATGAAAGAGCATTCCTGGGGTTTTTATTTGTTTGTGAATGCATGTGTAAACTCATAAGGAACTGCATCTGTAGACCTGTTGTTGTTTTATATTGTATAAATTACTTTTGTTGTGGCTGTTTCTCAAGATGAAATTTTTATTGTGCTAATGAATTTCATCAGAAATGTGTATAATGGATCTGCTGGCAGTAGTGTATTTTGTTTTAGGATGTTGTGACTTAGAAAAAATAATACAGATGTCTTCCCCCCTTTTGTAGCTTTGACAATTTGAATTAGATTTCAAATAAAATCTGAACAGAAAACTTTAATGTTGTTTTTTTGCCCTATTGATGACATCAAGTCCCTTAAAATCCTGCTAAGTGAGTTTAGCACCTCTGTTGTGTTTCTTAGACCTAATGCACTTTACAAGCTTCATTGTTCAAGTAGCTAAAGTTTTGTATTTACTAACGACTCATAGTTGGTAGGCTTGCCAACCAATTTCTTGGGTAATGTTCCCTTGGGTAATACTAGTACCCAGAGATCAAAAGACTAGGCAGATATGCGTGGTCTTTTGTTAATGCTATGCCTGGCTAAAATCTCTTTTTTTCAAAGAAGCAATATGATTTCAATATACTTGACCCATGTCCTGAGCAACTACTTATTTTCAGGGAAAAATTAAATTTCCATCTTTTGATTTAATTTTCTATCATTAGAAAACTTTATTTAAAAGAATTTAACAGTAATTGGCTATAGAATTTTTTTTTTTACAAAGGTTGCCCTTTTATAGCCCTCTGTAATCTCTCTTTCAAACACGGGTATCAGAATATTTCTATAAGGTTCTGTTTAAAGCACCTTCATTGGTTTTTTGTTTTTACAGGATTTAGTTTTAGGTTTAGCTTTTAAGTAGAATTTTAAAATGATATAAATTTTTATGAAACATAACACCCAATGGTTTGTAAATTAAAGATGCAAAAAGTTGATTTAAATCATTTTTCAGAGTTGAAATCTGTTGTACAGTGGGAATAAATTGCAGTGTGAGGAAGACATAAGAAAACTTACGTAATGTTGAACATAATATCGCTACAATGTAATAAAGGGTTACGTAGACTTGAACTGATGCTACTGTTTGTGAACCTTGCTTTCAGTTTTTCATTTAGACCCTTTTAAAGTGATTTGATGGTTTTTTCCCTTCTTAATAGAGTAACGGTTCTATAACAGATTGTTCTGAGTTAGCTTTTTTTTAAAAGTATCTTTTCAAGTTGTTGTACTTGGTCTTGCCTAGTCACAAAACTAAAAACCTGTACTCATGATTTGAGGAGTAGGAATATTATCTGAGCAGTGAGGCATGTTATTTCCAAATTGGGCAAACCTACAAAAGCTGTAGAAATGTGCCAGATTATTTTACTTAGTGGTTCTTAACAACATGCACTATTGCTTGAAAGTTATTTCCTTATCATTCACTCTTTTGTTTATCCATATTGGTAGGCATTTAGTTAATTACTAAATGTTGCTTAGAATAATTAAACATGAACATTTGGTGCTGGTTTCTAAAAACCTACAAATATAGCCATTTTTAAAGAACGTGTTTTTCTCCCTTGTTCACTGCCTGGGAGAATGGAATTTTATATAATTTCCTTTGCAGAAATAACGATAAGGTTGAGTTGCTAGTGATTGTGGGCATTCCATCATCATTGGTGTCTAGTATAGGCTTAGAAATGCTTAGTCAGGAAGTGATTTTGCCAGTCATATTGCAAGTTATGCTTATTTTTCTGTCTCTTAAAAAAGTAGCCTGGAGAAGCAGGAGTGAGTAGACATTGTTAGGTCAGTTTTGAGTGCTTATTTATAGTATTTTTTTCTACTGCAGTAGAATGTAGCAATTCTTTTAATCTGCATCTAGATATGTAATGAACAGCATTTATTTTATGCAGTGGGTAAGACTGACTTCCTTTTGGGTGATGGATGGGGATTCTGTAGGCTTGATAGAATATGTATTCTGTGAAGCTTGCTAGTGTTCGTATTAGATTGTACTGGATTTTTTTTCTTTTCCTAGAATTGCAGGTGGTATTGTTAGATAATTTCCAGCTTTACCTAATGAGAAAATATCCAGTGTAAGTGTGTTTAATTCTCTATGGATTCAGTGAAAACTTAATGGTCAGAAATTGGTGAATGGGAGGGGGGAGATATTCTACCATATTTTTATAAGAGCATAGTATCATTGTTTCTTGTCTAAAAAACACTTAATTAGATAACACAATTTCGCAGGTTCATGAAAATGTTTGTAAGCATCACTGTTCAGTTATAGGAAATATCCTGTTCTAGTTCTATGACATGTCTGTCCTCCTCAACAGCTACATGTAGGAGGAAATCCTCTGTTATCTATTCTTTATAAAGGACGTAGCTTAAACTCTTCCCTTCCAACATAAACAGGTATTCCTTACTAGGTTAATACCATTTAATCTCTCTCTTTAGCAGGTGAGAGAAAGTAAAAAAATGGTCATTTATTTCTTATCAAAGAGAGGCCTAAGGTTGAGAAGAATAATGTCTGTGAATCTTTTCTTTGATTTTGTATTTTCTTATTACTGTTAGTAGGTGTATAGGCACTTCTGAACTGTGACTTGTTGAGAAGTTAGAGATGAAAGAACTAAAACAAAAAGCCCTGACCCAAAGGAATGCTTCCATTTGGCTCAAAGTGTTCTTGCCATTTCTGTTAAAGTGTGCAGAAATTACTGTACACTGACCTAATTTTTCTTTATTACAGACCATTCCTATGGGCTTACCGTGAGACTCATCCCAATTAAAGAATCTAAGAGGGAGGAAATGCTTATGACTTTCACATTTTCCCCCAAACTTTAATATTCTTGAGTACTTGAATATATTTTTAACAATTATAATCATGATCTAATATAGGTTATTAGAAATGTTCTGTACATATTTGTCTCCATTGTGTTCATAAGTTCTGAAAAATTATATGACCATAGTAATAGTTTATGATTATTAAAAATAAAATAAGTCTGTATTGTCAAAGTGACTTAACCCATTTTGATGATCACAATAGTGTGATTTCTTTAGGAGAGAAAGTTGTTTTTTAAAATAAATAGTACCACTTTTTTTCTAAGAAAATAAGAGCTTTTTTTCTATGTTGTTTTCCTTTTCTATTATATATTAATGGAAAAGCTACAAAAAATTAAGTGCAGGTACTAATGAAGACACTAATATAAGTTTAAAGGAACATGACTGTAAAAACTCACGAAATGCTTGGTTTGTTCATATTTCACAGGCAGTTTTAGAATAGATTTTAGATGATATTTCGTTCATTTTCCTTTTGGCATTTTTCTTTATTTGTTATCAACTTCCCAGGACTTAGATAAGACACAAATACAAATCCCAGGGGAAGTGTTGTGATGCTGGACTAAAAGGTGGGAATGCGCTGCTGACCAGAGTGAGCCATGTTCCAGGTTGAAAGTTCTATGCCTCAAGTGTTCATTCAGTACCACCTCATGGAGCTTCAGTGTACACGGATTATATGTGTAATTGGTTATTTATATAGTTTTGTAGATCTGTAGATAAAAAGCCCTCATTCATTTTTATATGTAATTGTGCTTGGAGTATGTGTTTTATTCTTTTGACTTCAGCAGGCTCTTGTACGTTGTATCTTTGGTGATTTGAAATATCAGGAAAGACAACTTTTCAGAAATGAGAATAATACAGTTGAAATCAGCTCAGCTGAAGTACTCTACAGCAAGACTAAATTTCTTTTGGGTGAACTGATTCCATCATTTTAGTTACTCTTGATGTAAGGATTCAGTTTATTGTGGAGCTGCTTTCCAGACTGTCACTTTATAGTTTTTCTACATAAAGATTATATAGTTGCAAACAAAGGTTATGGAATTTCCCTTTTGTTGTTGTTTTTTGACTTATAATTACTTTAATAAAATACATTGTTTTCATAGCAAACTTTAGACTGTTCATGTAATTTTCTCCATACAGCTTTTCTAATGTAAGCCCAGCAAACCATATCTAGTTTTCAGCAGCTTTCTCCCAAGCGAAATAAATGATGTATCTTATTTATCAGTTGTAGCTAAAATGTTCTATGTTTTTACATGTTTAAACCATAATAAAATATTTTCATGATAGATAATTTTTTTGATCAGGAAATTTCATTTTCTTTTTGGTTCCACTTTTTAAAAGTTATGTTTCTTTGAGGACATTTTCAAACATACATGAAAGTAGAATAATAGAATGAGCCTCCATGGTACCCATCAGTCTACAGATAATCCACAGATAATCCACTTACTAGTCTCTAATGACATAAGGCATAACCATAGTATCATCACATTAAAAATAATTCACTGGTTCCTTTAAATTTTTTAAATTGTGATAAAATACTCATAACAAAAATCACAAGAAACAAAATCCTAACCATATTTGTGTATGTATATTCACATTGTTGTATAACCTGTCTTCAGAACTTTTCACCTTACAAACTTAAAACTCTGTATATATTAAACAACTTCACTCCCTTCTCCCCACACTTGGCAACCACCATTTTGCTTTCTGTTTCTGAGTTTGACTACTCCAGATACTGCCAGTAAGTAGAATCATACAGAGCTTGTCATTTTCTGACTGACGTTATTTCACTTAGCATAGTGTTCCTTCAGGTTCATCCAGGTGGTAGCATGTGAGTTGGTTCAAGCCTACTTTTTCTTGAAAGTTTCTGTATTTCCTTTTAAAATTAGAAAAGTTTTTTCCCAAATGGCACTTTAGCATTTTCTATTTCGAATAAAAACTGTAAAAAAGAAAACAAAGTAATTCCAAGTAGATATGCCAACTACCACTTTTTTAGACATTTTTTGTGCTATGTTCTCTTTACATGATTGATTATGTGTGATATGATTTCACTTCATAATTTGGGGTACAAAATACACTTTCAAAGCATATGTGAGTTTTGAGGGACCTCTGGTGGTCCATTGGTTAAGAATCCACACTTCCATTGGAGAAGGAACAGGTTCACTCCCTGGTCTGGGAACTTAAGTTCTGTATGCTGTGCACTGTGACCAAAACATAAATAAAAACACATTTTAGAATCTTAAAATGTGTGATTTTGAAGCTGTTAATGTAAATGACTATATTCGAATTTTTTTTAGTTTCATTGCCTGGTGAAAAGGAAACTAAAAATTTGCCATTTAGTATACTTAGTGTTTAGATGTTAATTTTGCCACAAAGGGTAGGGGGGGAAAGCGTTTATATATTTTTAGTTTTCTCCCTATCCTTAGAAAACACAAAGCATGAAACTTTAGAATAAAGATTTATTTTCTGACTTTTGATGAGATGTGGCATAGCATAATGGAGGAAGAGGAAGAAGCTGGGCTGTGGCTTCATACTTGAATACCAGCTCTTTCCTACTACTAACTATGTGATCCTTTGGAATCTCTTTTCATCTGTAAAATGGCAGTAACCTTGCCGTTTATTGTAAGGATGAAATAACATGTAAGTCACTGGTGTGTAGTTACCATGCAGTGGTAGTTAAAACTTCTAGTGTTCCTGAAAACTAATGATGGGAACATCTTTTAGCTACAGTAAAACTGCAGTTCTGTAATGCTGGTACCTTTATAAGACACATTCTTGTACTTGATTTGCATTTGTGCTGTGCTTAGTCACTCAGTCCTGTCTGACTCTGCGACTCCACAGACTAACCCGCCAGGCTTTTCTGTCCATGTAATTTCCCAGGCGAGAAGACTGGGGTGCATTGCTATTTCCTTCTTCAGGGGAAGCTTCCCCACCCAGGGATTGAACCCGTATCCTACATTGGCAGGTGGATTCTTTACTACTTACAGATGACATTTAATTCTTAATCTCCTTTGAGAAAGACATTTTCATTAAGTAGATTTTAAAAAATACTTCTAAACTCATTTATTATAGAATTCCATTAACCAGGATTTCTGAAAGGAAACATAATGCAAAATCCAAATGTAAACAGTTGAAATAGGATATATGTGAAAAGAGCCTGGAAAATAGTATAAAATAGGATGAGGCGCTGGATTCTTTGGCCACATGCAAAGTAAAAAAAAAAAAAGTTATACGAATTACCAGAGCTGAGCCGCAGTGTGCAGTATTCACAGAAGGCGTGGCCAGGGAGTAGGACGAGGGAAGACTGAAAAGGTTAGTAATGTGAGGGTAATTGGACTCATGTATTTTGTGTATGTTTGCAAGTTACAGTTTGTATTTTCAGATTATGCCAAAACAAGAAATGGACCCTAAAACTCCTTTTAGAATGGCCAGCTCAAATTATATAGAACTTGAAATTATACTTTAAATTCTACTCAGAATGGTACATTCTTTAATCAGAGCACCACCTCAGTTCCGGTGCACACTGGAGGGAAAAATGAGTGCAGTGAACGTGGGAAATCTTTGACTGCCAGCTCTGGCCTTCAGTATCTTCAGAGATTCACAGCGGAGAAAGGCTTTATAAAAGAGTGGAGTGAATG
The DNA here is from genome assembly GCA_006408695.1 of Aepyceros melampus. NCBI lineage: Eukaryota > Metazoa > Chordata > Mammalia > Artiodactyla > Bovidae > Aepyceros > Aepyceros melampus. The sequence continues at coordinate 160,920 of SJXQ01006983.1, read as the reverse complement.
CAGGGAATCTTTTCTTGATAAATCCAGTCTCTGATCATCGGAGAGTTCATGCTGGAGAAAGCGCCTTATGAATGCAGTGAATGAGTCTGGCAGAGCTTGGGGTGGCAACAGTGTGGGAGGACACTGCAGTTATCAGACATAAATGGACTATTTCTAGGAGGAATCTGAGGCACAGAGAGGGTGTGTCTTCTAACCAGTATCTCCCAGCAATGGACAGGTATTTGGGATTCAGTGTCAGGTTGCCTGTTTCAGGACAGGGGGAGTCTGGTCACTGGAATCCTTTCCCTTCCATCACAGCTTTGGGAACTCAGAACACCTAGTCTACCCTCTGTCCCTGCCGCGACTCCTCAAGAGCCCTGCTCATACACTGCGCTCCGTGCTCCATGATCATGACTATCTGCTGGGAAGAAATGCTGATGGCTTTCCTGTGAATGATCCCATTATCTACCTGGTAATGCTCCATCCCCACCACCTCACAGCATTGCACTGGATTTAGGGCAGCCAACAGTGAAGGAGACTTGTATGATGCTGTATGATATCACTTATGTGCAATTTTAAAACAATACAAATGAACGCACATGCAAAATAGAAACAAACTCAGATTTAGGGGCTTCACCAGTGGCTCACTGATGAAGAACCTGCCTGCCAGTGCAGGAGATGCGAGTTCAATCCCTGTGTCAGGATGATGATCTGGAGGAGGAAATGGCAACCCACTCTAATATTCTTGCCTGGAGAATCTCATGGACAGGGAAGCCTGACAGGTTACAGTCCATGGGATCACAAAGAGTCGGACACAACTTAGCAACTACACAGTAATATGTCTTCAGAACATTTTTAACGAGCTTTGGAGTTCTCAGCAGCTGCACTAACAAGAGTCTCGAAGGCAAAACTTTGATTAAAAACACTATTTGGTCCTCCATATCACTGAAACATTGAAATCAAAAAGAGTAAGTTCCTCACTATCCATTGGCTACCTTGGCAGCTAAATAGTTACATTACATGAAGGGCTATTAGATCGTTGTTACTGCTGCAGTAGCTATTGGGAGTGAGCAGATTGTTAAGAACATTAAGGAAGATGCTTTTCAGTTGGTTAGCCATGCTAATGGCTCAAGGGTGAAGAATCTGCCTGCCATTGCAGGTGACTTGGATTTGATCCCTGAGTTAGGAAGATCCCCTGGAGGAGGAAATGGCAACCTGCTCCAGTATTCTTGCCTGGGAAATCTCACAGAGGAACCTGTTGGGGTACAGTCCATGAGGTCTCAAAAAGAGTCGGACAGGACTTAGCAACTGCTGCTGCTGCTAAGTCGCCTCAGTTGTGTCCAACTGTGCGAACCCATAGACGGCAGCCACTAGGCTCCCCCGTCCGTGGGATTCTCCAAGCAAGAACACTGGAGTGGGTTGCCATTTCCTTCTCCAATGCATGAAAGTGAAAAGTGAAAGTGTGAAGTCACTCAGTCATATCTGACTCTTAGTGACCCCATGGACTGCAGCCTCCCAGGCTCCTCCATCTGAGGAATTTTCCAGATGAGTCCTGGAGTGGGTTGCCATTGCCTTCTCCGACTTAGCAACTGAACAACAACAAAACATTTTAATATAGGCTCTGTCAAGCTCTTCACTCACTCCTGGGAAACTTAGGTATCTGGGCCTATTATAGGCCTCCCTCACAGGGTGCAGTGCTGTGTCAAAAAACAAAAGGTGTTCTAAGGTTTTTTTTAAATCTTTGTAGTCTCCAATCACTATAACATTTTGCTTTTGTGACTTTCAATTCTCAATTCCAAGATCACATATGTACCTTATGTATTTCATAGGGTGCTTATCCTCAACTTCCCCTGATATATCCATCTTATTTTAAGAATGTATGCTCTCCAGAAAAATCTGCAGCCTGTCCAGGTCTGTGCCAAATACATATATGTGTGCCACAAAGCAGAAATACCACTCGACTACTTCCCAAGAGGCTTCAACATATAAAAATACTGGTTGAATTCTGAATTGATTGCCCTAGAAGCATGCTTGCTACCATGCTAAGTGGCTTGTTAAGTGGCTTTCAAACTGAAGCCACTTAAACTCAGTGTCTGATTCTTTGAGACCCCATGGACTGTGGCCCATTAGGCTCCTCTGTCCATGGGAATTCCCAGGCAAGAATACCAGAGTGGGTTGCTGTGCCCTCCAGGGGATCTTCCTGACCCAGGGATCGAACCCATGTCTCATATCTCCTGCATTGGCCGGCAGGTTCTCTACCACTAGCGCCACTTGGGAAGCCCAAATACTAGGCATTTGTTAGAAAAAGTCTTTAACCCAGGAACGATCTTTTTACCTGTGTGTTCTCTTGATTGGAACTTGTCGAAACCTCTCAGAATATCCTTTACTTGCATGTATTATGAGGTCCAATGTATTTTTTCTAGTGTATAATAGAACCATGACTAACAATGTATGAAGAATGAGAGAAAGTTTTGGTGCTAAGATAAAGCGTTACTCTGCCTGCTTGTATTTTAGAACTTATAATACCATTCACAAGTTGCAGAATTCTAGATCTGTTTCTGAGTATTTCTAGAACAGCTTCTCTTATAATAGTCTTCATGATTAACATGATTAACAATCACAGCACATACACTGATAGTGTCCTTCTGAGTGAAGAGTAGGACCTTTGCTGGAAAAGGTCTGTATAGTCTAAATATGGTTTTTCAAGTAATCATGTATGGATATGAGAGTTGGACCGTAAAGAAGACTGAGTGCCAAAAAATTGATGTCCTTGAACTGTGATGCTGGAAAAGACTCTTGAGAGTCCCTTGGACTGCAAGGAGATCAAGCCAGTCAATCCTAAAGGAAATCAGTCCTGAATATTCATTGGAAGGACTGATGCTGAAGATCAAGCTCCCGTACTTGGCCGCCTCATGCAAAGAGCTGACTCATTGGAAAAGCCCCTGATGTGGGAAAGAGTGAGGGCAGGAGGAGAAGAAGGTGGCAGAGGAGGAGATGGCTGGATGGTGTCACTGAGTCAATGGACATGAGTTTGCGCAAACTCCGGGAGACAGTGGAGGACAGGGAAGCCTGATGTGCTGCAGTCCATGGGGGTCACAAAGAGTCAGACATGACTTAGCAACTGAGCTGCAACGAGTGTGAAGAGTTAAGATATTCTCTTAGGTACCATAGCTTATCACAAAGTTCAAAGTTCTCAGCAACTCAGATTACCACAGTATGGCTTTCCTTGTACTTATATATCCTTATAAAACTTGGATTATATGGGGAAAGCCTTCAAGTTATTTTTAGTGCCTGAGTATACTAATACCTACCCACCCATCTTTGTCCTAGATTTCAGCCTTTTGTAAATTTATCTTGATGTCCTTATATGCTCCCAGTGAGAATCCAAAAGCCCTTGAAGACTTTGCAAAGCTCCTTATATCTATGTGGAAGATGGTGTACCTCTTGCAACAGACCCTTCTGTTGAATATAGAGGAGGATATAATGTGCTTTCGGAGAAAACAGAGGACTTGCCTGCCTGCCTTCCCTCTTCTGATTGCCTTCTAGGGCTTTTATTTCTCCCCACTTTCTCTGAAGCTTTCAGTTCCTTCCTTGCAGAATGTGTTGAAGACAACAAGGTAAATATGTTAAAATATCTGATCTTGCCTAAAATGATTTTTCTGTCTGATTAACTTGTACAGATGACCCAAATACTGCCCAGAGCAATAAGCAAGACTGGGTGGGGCAAAGGCACAAAGTGTTAGATATAATCACTTCCATCATCTCATGTCTGAGTCTAGTTGTCAGACACCTCAAGACCTTAGAGCTCTTTGGTTATTTTGGGTGGAATGTGATTTCTAAACATGAATTTCTGACCTTGAGCATCTTCAACAAGGGCTTGATAGTCAGAAAATTCACAAAAGCTGAGCACCTCCTTGAGAACCCAGCTCTTTGTATTTTGTAGCCCAGCAGGATTTGGCCAAACCATGCACATAATCCCCGGACTGCAAGGACTTCTTTCAGCTTTGTCCTGAAGCAAACAGTCATTTCCCGACTGTGTGGTCATGGTCATGATTTCATTATCAGCATCAACAAATTGAGTATTTACTCTGCACCTGGCACTGTTCTAGGCACAGGGGGTGTAGGGTGATGTTAGAATAAGGTCTTTTTTATGGAATTTATGTCCTAATGGGAACAGCCAGAGAGTAAATCAAGTAAGATCATTTCCAATGGTAAAAGGTACTGAAAGACAAGAAGCAGGGAGGCAAGACAGTGGGTGAGGGGTGCTTTTAGATGCATGGTATGTAGCCAAAAGTGGCTCAGTTCAGTTCAGTTCAGTCGCTCAGTCGTGTCCGACTCTTTGTGACCCCATGAATCGCAGTACGCCAGGCCTCCCTGTCCATTACCAACTCCCGGAGTTCACTCAGACTCACGTCCATTGAGTCCATGATGCCATCCAGCCATCTCATCCTTGGTCATCCCCTTCTCCTCCTGCCCCCAATCCCTCCCAGCATCAGGGTCTTTTCCAATGAGTCAACTCTTCGCATAAGGTGGCCAAAGTACTGGAGCTTCAGTTTGAGCATCATTCCTTCCAAAGAAATCCCAGGGTTGATCTCCTTCAGAATGGACTGGTTGGATCTCCTTGCAGTCCAAGGGACTCTCAAGAGTCTTCTCCAACACCACAGTTCAAAAGCATCAATTCTTCGGCGCTCAGCCTTCTTCACAGTCCAACTCTCACATTCATACATGACCACAGGAAAAACCATAGCCTTGACTAGACGGACCTTAGTCGGCAAAGTAATGTCTCTGCTTTTGAATATACTATCTAGGTTGGTCATAACTTTTCTTCCAAGGAGTAAGCGCCTTTTAATTTCATGGCTGCAGTCACCATCTGCAGTGATTTTGGAGCCCAAAAAAACAAAGTCTGACACTGTTTCTACTGTTTCCCCATCTATTTCCCATGAAGTGATGGGGCCAGATGCCATGATCTTCGTTTTCTGAATGTTGAGCTTTAAGCCAACTTTTTCACTCTCCTCTTTCACTTTCAACAAGAGGCTTTTTAGCTCCTCCTCACTTTCTGCCATAAGGGTGGTGTCATCTGCATATCTGAGATTATTGATATTTCTCCCAGCAATCTTGATTCCAGCTTGTGTTTCTTCCAGTCCAGCATTTCTCATGATGTACTCTGCATATAAGTTAAATAAGCAGGGTGACAATATACAGCCTTGACGTACTCCTTTTCCTATTTGGAACCAGTCTGTTGTTCCATGTCCAGTTCTAACTGTTGCTTCCTGACCTGCATACAGATTTCTCAAGAGGCAGGTCAGGTGGTCTGGTATTCCCATCTCTTTCAGAATTTTCCACAGTTTACTGTGATCCACACAGTCAAAGGCTTTGGCATAGTCAATAAAGCAGAAATAGATGTTTTTCTGGAACTCTCTTGCTTTTTCCATGATCCAGCGGATGTTGGCAATTTGATCTCTGGTTCCTCTGCCTTTTCTAAAACCAGCTTGAACATCAGGGAGTTCAAAAGTGGCTCAGTGGTAAAGAATCCGCCTGCCAAGCAGGAGACATGGATTCCATCCCTGGGTCAGGGAGGAAATGGCTACCCACTCTAGTATTCTTGCCTGTCAAATTCCATGAACAGAGGAGCCTGGTGGGCTACAGTCCATGGAGTTGCAAAGAGTCAGACATGCCTTAGTGACTAAACAGCAACAGCAGCAGTCAAAGAGGGCTTTGCAGAGCTGGTAAATTTTGATCTGAGACCTGAGTAGGAAAGTAGCGCTGGCTAAGTGAAAATAGGGCACCAGGTGCTCCAGGCTGAGGAAGCTGCAGGAATGACTGTGTTAAGGAGGAAGCAATGTTGATCTGGTGAGGAAGGGAAAGCTGTCAACGTGGCTCCAGTGCAGTGAGGAACGGAAGGCATGACATGAGGTGAGGTTAGGAAGAACTTGACAGTTTTAAGCAAGGGCGTGGTGTAGCTACAGAAGATCCCTGGCCACTGTGCACAGCAGCAAGAGAAGACACAGGTAACCTAGTTAGGAAGCTCTTGGCTGTGAAGATTAAATGATATCGTGTAAGTGAAGTGTCTAGCATTGCCCTGAGCACATAGCAGTTCTCTGATAAATAATTCAACCTCCCGTCTTATCATTTTCTTGGATCGTGTGATTCCTTTCTTCCCCACAGAGGCTAAGCATTCACTTTAAGGTTAACTTCACTTGACCTCTCTTAGACAAATTGAGCCAGATCAGGATATACACCCCTGTTGCTTTCAGGCTGGTATATATTGTTCAGTCGCTAGGTTGTGTCTGATTTTTTGCAACCCCGTGGACTGCAGCACGCCAGGCTCCTTTGTCTTCCACTATCTCCTGGAGTTTGCTCAAATTCATGCATTTGGGAATTGGTGATACTATCTAACCGTCTTATTCTCTGCCAACCCCTTCTCCTTTTGTCTTTGATCTTTCCCAGCATTGGGGTCTTTTCCAATGAGTTGGCTCTTCAAATCAGGTGGCCAAAGTAATGGAGCTTCAGCATCAGTCCTTCTGCTGAATATTCAGGGTTGATTTCCTTAAGAATTGACTGGTTTGATCTCCTTGCGGTTCAAGGAACTCGAAAGTCTTCTCCAGCACCACAACTCAAAAGCATCAGTTCTTTGGTACTCAGCCTTTTTTGTGACCCAGCTCTCACAAATGTACATGACTACTAGAAAAACCGTAGCTTTGACTATACAGGCTTTGCTGGCAAAGTGATATCTCTGCTTTTTCATACTCTTTCTAGGTTTGTCATAGCTTTCCTTCCAAGGTGCAAGGGTCTTTTAATTTCATGGCTGCAGTCACCGTCTGCAGTGATTTTGGAGGCCAAAAAAAAAAAATTTGTCTGTCTGGTATTTGAGGAAATTATAAGTTGAGTAGACTACATAAGCATTCCTTCATATCTACAGTCCACTACCACCCGCTGCTACTACAGCCTGATGCACTTTTGGGTGTTAATAGATGCTACCTGGAGAAAGGAGTTGTGTGGTCAAAGCAGTTGAGAAACATCGGGCTACATAGGCTTCTTTACAGCAGTCCTTCTCAGAACCTTGACTATGGACTATGTATCCCCAGTCAGGAGACTTGATGTCCTATTTCCCAAACTTATCTGATCTCCAAGGGCTAAAATTCCACTGAACAGACTTTGGAAAACACTTTCAAACTGATTGGGCAACTAAATGTTTTGGGATCTGATGATCTGATTGATGGGTTGAGTCAGAGTCCTTAGGCACAAATCATAGAGAACACTCTTGCTAAATTAACCCAAAAGGGATTCAGTGGAAGCCTGTGTAGACTCAGAGTGCTGACAGGGCCAGATGGAAAGCTGGATGTGGGAGTCAGGAGGCCGAGGAGGGCAGCAGGCGAGAGCTGGAATCACAGTGGTGGGCAGTCTGGCCAGGCCCCCCAGGAAGGATCATAGCTCTAGCCTTGCTCAGCCTCTGTGTTCTACCTGAAATTTGGATTCCAGGAAGGGGTGGACCTTGCTTTCCAGTCATCAGTGTTTAAAAAACAAGTAACTTGAATGGCTACAAACAATCATTTAGTGTAGTTTACCAAGACTCTATTATTAGAAACTTTGGTTATTTCCACTTTTTTCTAAATAATGCTGTGATGAACATCACCATGCATAACATTTTTGTTTTCATTCTTTACAAAGAACTTTTGGATTCTTCCCAGATACGAAATAATTGGGTCAAAGAATATAAATATATTAATGTTGATGTGATGTCTGTTAACTTTCTTTCCAAAAATGTACCATTTTAGACTTTCTATAATGTTGAGCAGTGGATATTTCACCACGTCTTTGCCAGCACTGGGAGTTTGTGACGTACTATTAAAAAAATAATTCAAATTGGAAGAAATTACTTGCTCCCAGCTGGGAGATTTCTAGAATCTATAAAACAGAGGGTGACTTTGGCAAGCTGCATAGATGAGTGAGGTAACTGGTCCAGTCATCTGAAAAAGTGTGCAGGTCTAAAGCAGTTCCACTTGCAGGAGCCAAACTGAGTGGCGGCCATATTACTAGAGCTGCACTAATTTTCTCTGACATCTGAGGCAAAAGGCCAAAGATGCCTGATATGAATCTCTTGTAACTCAATTTTTAAAAAATCACTACTTTACATTATTTTTAGAAGACAGAAATTATATAACTTAAGTCTTTGGCTTCAGGTGCTTTCAATTTTTTGTTCAGTTTTGGCAAGTGAGTTTTCCACGTGTGTATGTGTCTGAATAGAGTTGTTATAGAAGAGGGATCAGGGGAGATAGGAAGAATCTTTGGTAGGTACACGAGAAAAATCAAGCCAAGCAATGCTGTGTGTCCTGTTTTCCAGACCAGGGGCCACTTAGGCAGGTTTCCATTTTTCTACTATATCCTGGAGTGTGTTAGGAGGAAATTTCCCTTTCTCCCAGATGACTTGTGAAATACTGCAAGATCCTCCTGCACTTTGTTGTTGTTCAGTAGCTAAGTCATGTCCGACTATTTTTGACCCCATAGACTGCAGCACACCAGGCTTCCCTGTCCTCCACTGTCTCCCGGAATTTGCTCAAACTCATGTCCATTGAGTCAGTGATGCCATCCAACCATCTCATCCTCTGCCACCCCCTTCTCCTCTTGCCCTCAATCTTTCCCAACATCAGGGTCTTTTCCAGTGAGTCAGCTCTTAGAATCAGGTGGCCAAAGTGTTGGAGCTTGATCTTCAGCATCAGTCCTTCCAATGAATATTCAGGACTGATTTCCTTTGGGATGGACTGGTTGGGTCTCCTTGCAGTCCAAGGGACTCTCAAGAGTCTTATACAGCACCACAGTTCAAAAGTATCAATTTTCCTGTGCTCAGCCTTCTTTATGGTCCAACTCTCACATTCGTACCTGACTGAAAGTGAAAGTAAAGTCACTCAGTCTCCATCCATGGGATTTTTCAGGCAAGAGTACTGCAATGGGTTGCCATTTCCTTCTCCAGGGGATCTTCCTGACCCAGGGATTGAACCCAGGTCTCCCAATTTACAGGTAGACTCTTTACCATCTGAGCCACACTCGTACATGACTACCAGAATAAAAAATTGAACTTTAAGGTTCTTATCTTCCCAATCTTGTGTTTGATTAATCTAAAGAGAAGCAATATTGAACATCAAGCATGGTAGGTAGCAAGGTGGAAGGGTGAACCATAACTCTGAAGCTTCCTACCCTTGTTTGCCATTAGCGATAATACATCCTCAGCTTCTGGGCCAGGGAGGAGCCAGTGCTTGTGGTGTGGCTTTGTCTCTTTAACAACAGGGGTCAGATAGCAGTGAACTTGCTTTAGCCTCTACCCTCATTACCAAAGGTCCGGAAGAAGTCCTCACATCTCCTGTAATCAGGAGAAAACCACACAGGCCCCTCTCTCTTTCTCTTTTCACAGCTTTTCACAACCAATTTGACCATTATTATCATTATTATTTTGATTAAAATTTTTTATTTTTGCTTGCATTGAGTCTTCATAGCTGCGTGCAGTCTTCCTCTGGTTGCACACACGAGGGCTACTCTTCATTGTAGTGCACGGCTTCTTATTGCGTTGGCTTTTCTCTTATTGCAGAGCACAGGCTGTAGGAGCTCGGGCTCCAGTAGCTATAGCCTGTGGGCTCAGTAGTTGTGGCTCCCAGTAGTTATGGGCTCAGAAGTTGTGGTGCAGGGGCTTAGTTGCCCCAAGGCATGTGGGATCTTCCGGGACCAGGGATAGAATCTGTGTCCCTGCATTGGTTTCTTACCCACTGTACCACCAGGGAAGTCCTTGACCATTATTATTATTATTCTTTTCATCCCCCAAGACTGAATTTACCCAATTCTTTAGCTCAGCTTATGTTCAGTTACCATGAAGTCCCCCAGATTCCCGTGTTGCCCTTTACCTCCAACCTTCTAATTCATCTCATGATGAATATTCCCTGTTCTGTTCAGGATTCTCGGGCCACAGGCTGTAGGAGCTCGGGCTCCAGTAGCTATAGCCTGTGGGCTCAGTAGTTGTGGCTCCCAGTAGTTATGGGCTCAGAAGTTGTGGTGCAGGGGCTTAGTTGCCCCAAGGCATGTGGGATCTTCCGGGACCAGGGATAGAATCTGTGTCCCTGCATTGGTTTCTTACCCACTGTACCACCAGGGAAGTCCTTGACCATTATTATTATTATTCTTTTCATCCCCCAAGACTGAATTTACCCAATTCTTTAGCTCAGCTTATGTTCAGTTACCATGAAGTCCCCCAGATTCCCGTGTTGCCCTTTACCTCCAACCTTCTAATTCATCTCATGATGAATATTCCCTGTTCTGTTCAGGATTCTCGGGCCAACAGAAACAAAATCCTCTATGTCCTGTTGCCTTTTGGTTTTCATTCAGAGACGATGTTGCAGACACAGGAAATGTTGCTCCTGTTGGACTGTAAATGCAGGAAAACAACTGGGGAAGTTCTGAATTGTGAGTTCCTGTGCACAGTGTGCCTCAGAAGTCCCTCTTTTTCCATGAAGACACAGAGGGCCTTGTGGATCACGTAGCCCCTTGAGATGATTACAAAGCGCTGAAAAGTCTTAGACACCTCCTGGGGTGCCTTCTGACCACACGCATTTGAACTGGGTCAAAGCATCCTGCTGCCTAAGAGGGGAAGACATTGAGGAGTGAGGGCCTTTGCATTCAAGAGGCTGCCTATGATTCTGAGAAGGATCCTGGACCGCAGTCAGGCATCTTGGGTTCTCCCATGAACTGGCTGTGTGAGCTTAGGCAAGAAATGTCCTGTCAAACCACTGTTTCCCAAATACCAGTCCACAGACTAGCCCATCAGAATCACTGGGGGGGCTCTCAGAATTCAGATTCCAGGTCTCAGCACTGAGACACTGGTTTGGCAGGTCTGGGGTCTTCACTTTTAACGTGAAAATTAAAATATACACAAAAGTCGAGAAAATGGTATAGTGAATCCCCTCGACTACATCATTTGATGTCAACAATTATCATTTCACAGCCTCTTTAATCTGTATAAATCCCAGACGTCATTTCAATCATACATATTTTAGTATGTTTTTCTAAAAGATACAAACTTTAAAAATACCCACGGTGCCATTATACACCAGAAAAAAATAAACAGTAATCCCTTAATATCATAAAAAATCCTGTCAGTGTTCACAAATCCATAATTGTCTTATTTAAAAAAAAATCCCCTCCCCCCCCATTTGTTTGAATTGAAATCCAAGAAAACATCCTGTATTATGACTGGCTATTGGTCTCTTGTTGTTGTTTAGCCACTAAGTGTCTGACTCTTGGTGACCCCATGGACTGTAGCCTGTCAGGCTCCTCTTGCCTGGGATTTCCCAGGCAAGAATACTGGAGTGGGCTGCCATTTTCCTTCTCCAGGAGATCTTCTTGACCCAGGGATCGAACCCACATTTCCTGCATTGGCAGGTGGATCCTTTACCACCGTAGTCAATGTAACTTTTCAGTAACTTTTCATCCATTGGTGTCCTTCTTTTTAATTTTTTTTTCCCGCTTTAAAGCTTTTGTCGAAGAAGCTAGGTGTGTGTCCTGAAGATTTTCCCATAGTTTGGATTTTGCTGATTGCACCTCCTCCTTCCACCATGTTTATTTTCGGTGAAGCGGTAATTTGATCTAGAGGTTTGCTTTGATGTAAGTTCAAAAGTTTTGGCAATTGATGGGAGGGGAGTTAGGGGAGAATGGATACATGTAAATGTATGGCTGAGTCCCTTCACCGTTCACCTGAAACTATCACATTATTGTTAATCAGCTACACCTCAATAGAAACAAAAAGTTTATATTAAAAAAAAAAGTTTTGGCAAGGAAACTTCATAAGAGGTGGTGTGGACTTTCTTGTGTCTGCTTGTGTCTATTTTTGTGGCATTAGCAGCTGTGGATGGTCATTGCCTGTGTCCATTAATTGATTTAGTAGTATATGGTCATCCACCCCAGTGTTCTTGCCTGGAGAATCCCAGGGATGGGGGAGCCTGGTGGGCTGCTGTCTATGGGGTCCCACAGAGTCAGACACGACTGAAGTGACTTAGCAGCAGCAGTATATGGTGACGTCCTAAGTAAATCATTCCTTTTTCATTTGTTAGCTGGGATGATGCAAAAAACTTCCCCTCATCTATTATTTGCCTAGTCTACAGTTCACATAGGAAAGGCAGCCTAAATGCTGGATTCTTTCCCTTTATTTTCCAGTTTTCAAAATCTTTTTTTTTTTTTTCCTGGTGTTGCTACACAGCATGCAGGATCTTAGTTCCCTGACCAGGGATCAAACCCATGCCCCATACATTGGGAGCATGGAGTCTTAACCACTGGACCTTCAGGAAAGTTCCTCAAAATCTTTTTTGATGCATTACATCCTTCAAAATGACCATTAAAGTTTTATGATTATTATTAACATTATAACCTCATAGATTTAAGATATTTGATGTGCTTTAATCCTGAGACTTTTTGACACAAGACATTGGTTTTTTCATAGCTTCCTTATTTTCTGAAATGACAAACTCTCCAGACTCATCTTATACATTTTTTTTACCTTCAGACCTAAAATAGCCATTTCTCAAGCTTTCTCAACAATATGGAACTCATATTATTAAGAGACTCCTCAGGTAATTCTGTTACGAAGCCAAGTTTGGAAACCCCTGGATTGGAAATGAGGTTCGTTCCAACTCCAAAATGCTGTTTTTTTTCCTCTTACCAATTAAAATAGCAAAAATATATTTGAAATTATTTTAAAATGTTTATAAGAAATAAAAATATCTCCATGTCTGATATTCTCTTTCTTTGCTCACTGCACTTGAAATTGGTGCAACTTTTAAAAATGCAGTTTGACCACACCTTGAATATTTTCATACTCTTTGCCCCAGAAATCCTGCTTTTAGAAATCTGGTTTAAGGAAATAAAAAAAATGGAAACGACAGGGCCCGGGGAAAGGGGGCACCAGCATAAGGCACAGCCTAGAGCTAGGGCAGGGACGTTACCAGGAAGTGATGGGGGAGGGACACAAACCCCAGGCCGAGAAGAGTCAGTGGGGCAACAGTGGACGCGATGGTGCCTCCCCTTCATCTTGCCCGAGCTTTGTCCATTGTGCTCACAAACAGTCCAGCTACAAGCGTGGGCTTGGGATCTTTCAAAACTTATAGTCTCCTTGGTGGACCCTCAGGCATTTCATCACTGGGAGGACAGCAGTTCAGCTTTCACACGAAGAACTTCACTGAATGGGGCTTGGTGGCAGGGATGCCTGTCCAGCCTTGCAGGCTAAAGAACTGGCTTCCCGGTAACCACGGAGGTCAATGAAAATATGTCTAAAGTTTGCCCTTTCAATTATTTAGACTCAGAACAAACGCCTTTGGGTTGTATTATTTATTGGTATGTGAAGCATCTTTTCTTAAACTGCTCCTCACATCCGGAAGGCACACCCCTGGCTTTCTCTCTCTGTCTTGTTCAGTGATGGAGCCTGAAGGGGAGGAAGTGGGTAAGCCCAGGCCAGCTGCCAGCACCTGACTGGCCCCGTTGACCCTATCCCTTGACCTCTAGTCATGGGTTCTCACAGCCCCAGGTTTTCCCCCTCAATTGTGGGACTGGTTAGAAAAGCAGTTAGGAGCCACACTATAAGACTTGGAATGAGAGGCTGAGAATTTTGGACTTTCTTCTATAGGAAATACAGGCGTTTTTGAGCAAAAGGGATTCTCTCTGACCTATAATTTAGGAAAGCCTTTCGGGTAGCTGAGGAGGAAAGACTTTGGCATAAAGTAGTCATGGGGCCAGAGCTAAAGGCTAGGTGAGAAAGCAGCAGAAGGGGTAGCCTGGATCTCCTGCTGGAAAAAAGGCAGCTGTTATTTTCCAAATTCGGTTGCCTTTTCCTCTTTTGGACCATGTGTCCCACTGCTGGTATAACAAATGACCACAAACTTGGTGGCTTAAATCATCACAAAGTGTTTTGCTTACAGTTCTGGAATTCAGAACCTAAAATCCTGGTGTTGGCAGAGCTTCGTTCCTTCTGGAAGCTTGTCTTTGCCTTTTCTAGCTTCTGGAGGAGCCGTGTTGGTTTGGGCTACTTCTTGCACCTTCGAGTATGTGACTCCAACCTCTGCTTTCATTTTCATACCTCCTTTTTTTCCTTCCCCTTTCTTTCTTTCTTTAAGATTTTTTTTAATGTGGACCATTTTAAAGTCTTTATTGGATTTGTTACAATATTGCCTCTGTTTTATGTTTCGGTTCTTTCTTTGAGAGGCATGTGGGCTCCCAACTCCCCAGCCAGGGATTGAACCCCCTGCATAGGAAGGTGAGGTCTTAATCACTAGCCTACAAGGTAAGTCCCGCAGATCTCCTTTTTCTGACTTTGACTCTCTTGCCTGTCTCTTCTTAGGACACTGTAATCCATTGGGCCCACCCATATAATCCGAGACAGTCTCTCCATCACAAGATTTTAAACTTAATCACATCTGACATGTTCTTTTGGCATGTCACATCCCAGGTGGTTCTAGTGGTAAAGAATCCGCCTGCCAGTGCAGGAGAAGAAAGAGACACAAGTTCAACCTCTGGGTCAGGAAGATCCCCTGGAGTAGGAAATGGCAACCCATTCCAGTATTCCTGCCTGGAAAATTCCATGGACAGACGAGCCTGGCGAGCTTCAGTCCTTGTGACTGCAAAGTCAGACACGACTGAGCACACACACACACACACACAGAACACAGGTTCTGGGGACATCTCTGGGCCCATATTGTGTCTACTACACCACTCACCCCAGGCTCCCACATAGTAAGGTGGGGTTATGAGGTTAAATTGTAGCTACTGGGATGTGACTAGAGGAACGTGATTGCTACTCTTCCCTTCCAGGCCTGGCCCATAAAATCTCGCTTGTAGCCCTCTACACTCTCTATCTCTGTGCTGAGAACACAAAGGAAGGAAGGGCTAGAAGTTGGAGGGACCTGAGGCCCAGGATGGCCAAGGAGAAAGCCATCCACCACCGAGGAACATCCACATTGACCTCGTTGCGTGAAAGATAAACCTCTGTGTTAAGCCACTGAGATGTGGGAGTTTGTTGTTGGCATGACTTACCCTAATACCTTTTCATACTGTTCATGGGGTTCTCAAGGCAAGAATATTGAAGTGGTTTGCCCTTCCCTTCTCCAGTGGACCACATTTGTCAGAACTCTCCACCATGACCCATCTGTCTTGGGTGGCCCTACATGGCATGACTCATAGTTTCATTGAATTAGACAAAGCTGTGGTCCATATGATCAGATTGGTTAGTTTCCTGTGATTGTGGTTTTCATTCTGTCTGCCCTCTGATGGAGAAGGATGAGAGGATCATGGAAGCTTCCTCATGGGAGAGACTAACTGAGGGGGAAACTAGGTCATGTTCTGATGGGAGGGGCCATGCTCAGTACAGTTCAGTTCAGTTCAGTTGCTCAGTTGCATCCAACTCTTTGTGACCCCATGAATCGCAGCATGCCAGGCCTCCCTGTCTGTCACCAACTCCCGGAGTTCACCCAAACTCATGTCCATCGAGTCGGTGATGCCATCCAGCCATCTCATCCTCTGTCATCCCCTTCTCCTCCCGCCTTCTATCTTTCCCAGCATCAGGGTCTCTCCCAGTGAGTCAGTTCTTTGTGTCAGGCAGCCAAAGTATTGGAGTTTCAGCTTCAGCATCAGTTCTTCCAGTGAATATTCAGGACTGATCTCTTTTAGGGTGGACTGGTTGGATCTCCTTGCAGTCCAAGGAAATTTCAAGAGTCTTCTCCAACACCATAGTTCAAAAGCATCAATTCTTTGGCGCTCAGGTTTCTTTATAGTCCAAGTTGCACATCCATACATGACTACTGGGAAAACCATAGCTTTGGCTAGGCAGACCTTTGTTGGTAAAGTAAAATTTCAGTTTTTTAATATGCTGTCTAGGTTGCTCATAACTTTTCTTCCAAGGAGCAAGCGTCTTTTAATTTCATGGCTGGAGTCACCATCTGCAGTGATTTTGGAGAGACACTTTATAATTTGCCCAGGTATTTAGTTTTCCTCTGGAAATATATCAATACCCCTTTTTTGAGGGCAGAGTTGTGGAGTCAAGGAGACGGGATGTGGTATGGAAGGAGGGTGGGTTCTTGTGTAAAGACTTGAGATGGAGGGATGGGCAGAGAAAGAATTAGGACTCGCTGACCGGCCGGCTGTATGGAGGCCTGAAGATCAAGCCCTGAGAAGAAGTGTGCATGCTTGGCTTAATGCTCTGTAGTCACTGAAACTGAAACCCCCCGAATAAGGGGCCCCCATTTTAATTTTGCACTGGGCTCCACTGGGACTTCTCTAGTGGCTCAGATGGTAAAGAATCTGCCTGCAGGGCAGGAGCCTGGGGTTTGATCCCTGGGTTGGGAAGATCCCCTGGAGAAGGGAGTGGCTATCTGTTTCAGTATGCTTGCCTGGGAAATCCCATGGACAGAGGAGCCTGGTAGGCTCCAGTCCACGGAGTCTCAAAGACTTGGACATGACTGAGCAACTAACACACACATTGGGCCCCATATATTATGTGGCTGGTCCTGGCAGAGGGGAAAACAGGGGCAGAGCCAGTGAGCACTTGTTCTCGTGGGGTTGGGGTTGCTGCATGGACATCCCTGGCCCTGAGGTCAAAGTGAATAGGACTAGGGCCTGTCTGGGGATGACTGGACTCCTGAAGTGGGGGCTCGCAGTGGGGAGTGGGGACCCTAGGAGCAGCTGGACTGGGGCGCCTCTCAGAGTGTGTATTCATTGGTCCCCTTTAGTTCAGTTCAGTCGCTCAGTCATGTCCAACTCTTTGCGACCCCATGAATCGCAGTACGCCAGGCCTCCCTGTCCATCACCAACTCCTGGAGTTCACCCAAACTCACATCCATCGAGTCGGTGATGCCATCCAGCCATCTCATCCTCTGTCATCACCTTCTCCTCCTGCCCCTAATCCCTCCCAGCATCAGAGTCTTTTCCAATGAGTCAACTCTTTGCATGAGGTGGCCAAAGTACTACAGTTTCAGCTTTAGCATCATTCCTTCCAAAGAACACCCAGGCTGATCTCCTTCAGAATGGACTGGTTGGATCTCCTTGCAGTCCAAGGGACTCTCAAGAGTCTTCTCCAACACCACAGTTCAAAAGCATCAATTCTTTGGCGCTCAGCTTTCTTGGGCTTCCCTGGTGGGTCAGAGGTTAAAGCATCTGCCCGCAATGCGGGAGACCAGGGTTCAATCCCTGGGTTGGGAAGATCCCCTTGAGAAGGAAGTGGCACCCCACTCCAGTATTCTTGCCTGGAGAATCCCATGGAGGGAGGAGCCTGGTAGGCTACAGTCCATGGGGTGGCAAAGAGTCAGACACGACTGAGCTACTTCACTTTCACTTTCACTTTCACTTTCTTCACAGTCCAACTCTCACATCCATACATGACCACTGGAAAAACCCATAGCCTTGACTAAACGGACCTGTATTCGCCCCCTGAGAGTGTCCTAAAACAGTGAGCCATCTTGGAACCCCATTGGTTCTAGAGTGTGGTTCCCAGACCAGCAGAGGCAGCATCCTTGGCGACTGGTTAAAAACACAAACTCTCAGGCCCCACCCCAGCCTAACAGAACCAGAAACTCTGCTGGGGCCCAGCAATCTGTGCTCCCACCAGCTATCCCAGGTGTTCTGATGGGTGTTCAAGTATGAAAACCCCCATCTAGACTAATTCTGATCCTCAGGACGCCTCTCAGAGCCGGTTTCCAGAACAACATAAACCTTTGGGCCTCTGAAAGGCTGAAGTGACCCCTAAGGAGAGAAGACGCAGGAGCCTGACTTTTTTCTTGCCCAGGCTGAGGTTTCTCCCTCTTATTTCAGCCTAAAGGAAAAGCTTTGCACCATTAGAAGTCTCCTGGGGGTATTAACATGTTTTTCTCTCCCTCTCCATCGTGAACATAATCTATTGGGCTAATAAAATGCTAGGCAGACTTCATTTCTGTGGTCCCCTGGTGGATCCAAAATATAATAAGTCCTCCTCACATAGGGGGATAGAGGAAAGCTAAGCAGAGGTGAATACACTAAAAGACTTATTAATAATGGGGTTCTGCTTTGGAGAAGCTAAAAAACACGGCGTTAGCTAATAGCTTTATGATCATATTTTAGACTCCTGGAAGTTACACATATCGAAGGTAAATATCTTTGTCAGGAAAAGGACCTCTTGGGATGCACAGAATATGAGAATATTAGAATTGGAAAGGGCAGCTAGAGATGGTAATAAAGTTGTGTCTCATCTAGGAATAATGTTGGAAAATGCTAACACAAATGGTTTAAACTCTCTGAAGAGTCAGGACAGACCATATAGGATGGAAATTACAGGGATGTGTTGGGCCTAGTGTTGAATCCAAGTGGTCTGCAGGGCCCCCTCCACACCCTCACGGGCAAGGGAGAGCTGAAGGCCTTTGAACTTGTAGTGGCTGAAGCTCAGGCTGCACACCTTTTGAATGTACGCAAGGGAAGTGCCCATCTTTCACTGTGCCTGAGTGAGGGGCACCACCGGCTGAGGGCAACCTGGGGTGCCCAGTATCCCTTACTCTGGGAACAAGAGCACCCCAGGCCCCTTGCACAGGCCTGAGGCTGACCTGGGGGCACCATGTTTGGCTGGTGATTTCAGGACCGCAGGGAGAGATGGGAACTGGACTTCTCAGCATGCTGTCTTCCTTTCACCTAATCCTACGCATGCCTGTGAATCTGTCTGCTGGGCATTCCTTCCAAGAGTGTGAGCCAGTGGCAAAGAATCTACCTGCCAATGCAGGGGACATGGGTTTGATCCCTGGTCCAGGAAGATCCCACATGCCGCGGGGCAACTAAGCCGGTGAGCCACAGCTATTGAGCCTGTGCTCGACAGCCCGGAAGCCACAACTACAGAAGCCGTGAGCTGCCACTTCTGAAGCCCGTGCACCCTACAGCCTGTGCCCTGCAACAGGAGAAGCCGCCTCAATGAGAAGCGCACGCACTACAACAAAGAGTAAGGAACTTCTATTCTTTGTAACTAAAGAAAAGCCCTCCCGAAGCAATGAAGACCCAGCACAGCCAAAAATAGACACATAAATAACATTATTAAAAATCAACAGACTATGCTTAAATAAAGTGTGGAGGGATGATGAACAAATTCAGCCTCCAAGGGGGAGCCCAGGGGTCCTCTCTCTGCCGCACGTAGGGCCCTGTTCTTTGCAGACAGCAGCAGTTCTGCGGGTCTCCCTTCTGGGGGCCCAGACCTTGACAATCACTCTTTGTTGTAGTGCGTGGGCTTTTCATTGAGGAGAAGGTAGCACCTTCTCCTAAAAGGAATCTCTGGGTTTGTCTCTGGCCAAGTGCTGCAGCCACGGGTGTGCCTCTTGATGATGAACAGAGGGCAGACTGGTGATAGACCGATGCACAGAATTGTCCTCAGGCTGCAGGTATGAAAAGAAGATGAGGTCAGAGCACTGTAACTCAGGGAAAAGGCTCAGTGGAATGGAGCTGACTTTCCAAGTCACTGATGCCAGCACAAAATGTTACCTGCCTTTCCCAACAGCTTGTTCTGGTCTGATGCCTCGTACTCCCTGGGGCTCCCTTTCCCCCTTGGGGTCACTGAGGGCCATCTCTTGTTCCTCATCAACAACATATTTGCAGTGAGAGGGGACACAATGCCCTTGGATGGATTTGCAAATGAAAGCATATGATATTCTCTAAAGGTTATGGATACCTCGACCTTATGAGCTTTAAAAGAAAGTCTTAATGAAGGAATAGTCTCCAGATGATCATTTCCTTTTTACTTTTCCTGGTAAGTGACCTTTTCTTTTAAGAATGGGCTTCTGACGTGAAGGGTTTCCTCACGTGTGCTGCTTTCGCTTTTCCTTCTGGGCTCATTCTTTGTGACTTGATTACCATGTCCCCAGCCTCTACCATGGACGCGACAATTGGAGGTTACAGCTGGTGAGAGGAAAAAGGCTCCAACAGATGAATTCTTAAGAGACTGAGGTTCCGTATTTATCTCAGCTGCTTAAAAAAGATACAGAGAAGGGAAACACAGAGATACTGTGACTCGCGGGTAGAATTATGGCTGTGTGGGATGCTTTTCAAAGTCTTAGATGGCATCATTGGGATGTGAAAAAACTTTTTTTTTCTCCTAGGTGGCTCCATAAATTCTGAGGTGGCAGCGCAGGCTGGATTTCCACTTATGGCCTGAAGAAACTAGTGCAGCATTTCTGCACTGAGCCTTTTGCTTTCCTCTGGCTTTGAAATTTGCATTCCTTTTATTTTAGTATTTTAAAAATTAATATATTTTTGGTTGAACTGGGTCATCATTGCATCACTGTCTTTCTCCAGCTGTGTGCACAGGCTTCTCACTGCGGTAGCTTCTCTTGTTGCGGAGCATAGACTCTAGGTGTATCAGCTTCAGTAGTTGTGGACTACAGGCTTAAGTTGCTCCTTGGCATATGAGATCCTCCTGGACTAGGGATTGAACCTGGGTCCCTCCCCTGAATTGGCAAGCAAATTCTTATCCACTGCACCACCAGGGAATTCCTTCATTTCTTTTAATACAATGTGCTGGTTCAAAAAACACATGTGTGTTTTGTCCATGTTACTTACTTCCAAAAATGTTTGCATTTTTAAAGTTATTCTTTTCACAAATTCAGTGAAACAAGCTGGTGTGAGTAGCTCCAAATTTTAGGTGGGAAGCGGAGGCACATTTAAAGTCTGGCATTTGTATGAGCATAGTGTTCTCACATTCCTGATTCAAAATGAACAGCTCAGTTTTTTTTTTTAATTTTTTATTGAAATAACATTTGTTTATAATGTTATATAAGTTTCATGTGTATAACTTTATATTTCTATTTCATTATACCCTATAACATACTCACTGCCAGAAATTTAGCTTCCATCCATGATTATACAGTCAATCCCCTTTATCCATTTCACTCTCCTCCCACTGTTCCCTCCTCTCTGGAAACCACTGCTCTGTTCTCTGTATCTACATATTTGTTTTTGTTTGGTTTGATTTCTTCACTTATTTTGTTTGTTTTTAAGATCCCACAAATGAGTGAAATCGAACAATATTTGTCTTTCTCCTTCTGACTTATTTCACTTAGCATAGCACTTTCAAAGTCCATCCATATGTTGCAGAGGTAAGGTTTCATGTTTTTTTCCGGCCAAGTAGTATTCCATTGTATACATGTACCACATCTTCTTTCTCCGTTCATCTGTTAATGGACACTTAGGTTGTTTCCACATCTTGGCTATTGTTAATAATGCTGTGATGAACGTTAGAGTGCGTATATAATTAAAAAAAAATTTTTTGGCTGCATTGGGTCTCTATTGATGTGCGATGGCTTTCTCTAATTGTGTCATTTGGGGACTACTCTTCACTGTGTTACTCAGGCTGCTCTTTGTGGTGGCTTCTCTCATCGCAGAGCATGGGCTCTAGGTGAGCAGGTTTCAATAGCTGCAGCTTGAGAGCTCTAGAATGCAGGCTCAGTAGTTGGGGCACACAGGCCTAGTTGCACCAAGGCATGTGGAATCTTCCTGGACCAGGGATTGAACTCATGTCTCCTGAATTGGCAGGCAGATTCTTAACCACTGGACCACCAGGGAAGTCCTATCATTTTGGATTAGTGCTTTTGTGTTCTTCAGATAAATACCCAAAGTGGAATAGCTGGATCATAGGAGAAGGCAATGGCACCCTACTCCAGTACTCTTGCCTGGAAAATCCCATGGATGGAGGAGCCTGGTGGGCTGCAGTCCATGGGGTCACTAAGAGTCAGACATGACTGAGCAAATTCACTTTCACTTTTCACTTTCATGCATTGGAGAAAGAAATGGCAACCCACTCCAGCATTCTTGCCTGGGGAATCCCAGGGACGGGGGAGCCTGGTGGGCTGCCGTCTATGGGGTCACACAGAGTCAGATACGAACTGAAGTGACTTAGCAGCAGCATGGTAATTCTATTTTTTAAGTTTCTGAGGAACCACTAGACTTTCTCTAGTGGCTGCACCAATTGTATTCCTACCAACAGTGTAGGAAGGGTTCCCCTTTCTCTACAACTTTATCAAATAAGCCAAGGTTTTTAGCTGAAGGCAACAGAAACCAACTAGTGCTGACTGGGGAGAAAAAGAATTACTGGGCAGCACCTAGAATCACCAGGAAGGCGTGAGCCAGACTCAGAGAATGGTGGGCAAAGAGGTGCTAAGGGCACAGTCTTGTCAGCCTGGATTGTCCTCTTCTGTGTCTGCAAGGCTATTTAGTGGAGCTGAGGTCACAGTGCTGGGCCCTCCATGCAGAGCCAGGGAGCAGGAATTTCAGCCCCCTTCTAGCTTCTCAATGGAATGGACTCATGTTGGGGAAGTTTTCAAATATGGGAAATGGACCTGGTTGCTGGCAAAGTGCCTCTTCATATCTTTTGCCCATTTCTTTAACGAGTTGATAATTCACCAAAAAATATCTTATTGAAAACTCCTTCTTCAACATCTGTCTTTGGGAAATTTCTGGGAAACAAAAAAAAGTGTAAGAAGCTGAGAGCGAGCTTATCTCTAAATCACACATTTATAATTAAATATATTTATTTCTCAGATTAAATTATTTATGGTTAGCAGTTTATTATAGATGGTTATTTGGGAATGTTTGGTGTGTAGCATTGATAAGAAGCCCTGGGATGTCCTGACCTCTCGTTTTTCTAGCTGTTGGGCAAAGTCTCAGAGAAGAACAAAAGAATAATTAAACAATTAGAGGACAAAAAATAATCTCATTTGCTGTGGTTTTGATTTTTAGAAAAGATAATGTTCTCAAGCCATAAACTCAGAAAGCTAAGAAAGAGTTTATTTGGAGCCTCTTCTTTGAATCTGTTTTTCTGTAATTATAATAAAACACTTAACCTGGAGTGAATTGATCTGCTGGAATTTCATACCACTTGTTTTCAACCACACAGTCCATTCTTCCTACCGTATCTACACATATTGAACATTCAGTACAACCTATCATTAGGGAGACATAGAAACACCAAATTTCGAAGCATTTACCAATTAGGTGAAGTGCGTCCGTCCCCCGAGTGAACCCTGTATTTAGCTACTACAGTTCTTGAAGGAGCAAGGCTGCTGAACCTCTCAGCCTATGGAGAAGTCAGGCAAGAACCTCACCATGTGATTTATGGCTTGAGAATCTGATCAATATATTTCGAGGCTTTTCTAAGGGTTACAACTTGGGATTTCCCTGCTTCCTGGTCCCACTTTTTCCCTCCTCCATTCCCTCCTCAGACTCTGAACACACCAGACAGCCACAGGGCAGTGACCTCTGTCAGCGTCTTGTGAGAAAAGGAAAGGAGTTTTCCAGTCCTTAGTCTCAAAAGAGCTGTCCAGCCCCAGCCCAAAGCAAACAAAGGAAAGCTCGAAAAGCTCCCAGATCAAGAAACAAAATCCAAAGGTCCCCTAGGGGGACTTCAGGCATCTTGATGGAGTGGCGTTTTACTAGATTTAGACCAATTCTAGGATCCAGTCTCAAGTAAGAATTTTCATTTATTTCCATGATAGACTTTCTCATGGATATCATGTACACTTGTATCCAGGGGCACTGGGACCAATGCTGGGTGAAGAATTGATATCTATGCTCTCAAAGGCTGTGAGTTTTCAGGAACTTTCCTGGTGGTCCAGTGGTTTGGACTCTGTACTTCAATTGCAGAGGATGCAAGTTCAATCCCTGGTTGGGGAACTAAGATCTTGCATGCTGTGTAGCATGGTCAAAAAATGGAGGGAAAAAAAAGACTGTGTGTTTGCAGAACTGGTGTGTTGAAAGTGTAGAAGTCATGAGGACTCATAAGAAACCACTTGTTCTCTCATCTTCTCCCCTACAAGCCTCTCATTTCTCCCCATAGGAGGAGAGAGAGAAATATTTCCTCATCTGTCTCATAAATTTTTTCATCTCTCAGCTTCACCCCTTTAGTACCCTCCAGGTGGCACTGAGCTAAGGATTGCAAATTTTGAGTCCTTCTTTGGAGCAAGACTTGTACAGGGGGACAGGGTCACCGAGTACCAACTTGTGAAATTCAGGCAGTATTTGACACTTATTGATTTGTTCTTTTTAAAAACTTTATAAATTTCAGTTTTATTTGACATTTAAAAGAGCTATGTTGGGATGTCCCTGGTGGTTCAGTGGTTAGACTCTGTGCTTTCACTGCAGGGGTTCAGGGTTTGAACTCTGGTCAGGAACTAGGATCCCATATACTGTGCAGCCAAAAATTTTTTTAATAAATAAAAGAGCTATATTTACAAATATTACAGTAATAAATAAGCCTTCCAGTTGCAGATGTGTCTGATGGTGTGAGTAAAGTCAGATGTTGTAAAGAACAATATTGTATACAAACCTGGCATGTTAGGTCCATGAATCAAGGTGAATTGGATGTGGTGAAACAGGAGATGGCAAGCAAGAACACCGACATTTTAGGAATCAGTGAACTAAAATGGACCAGAATGGATGAACTGAATTCAGATGACCATTCTATCTACCACTGTGGGCAAGAATCCCTTAGAAGAAATGATGTAGCCCACATGGTCAACAAAAGAGTCCAAAATGCAGTCTTCAGATATGGTTATATGCTGGACCATATCAGTATAGGCTTAGTCGCTCAGTCGTGTCAGACTCTTTGCAACTGCAAGGACTGTAGCTCACCAGGCACCTCTATCTAAGGAATTCTCCAGGCAAGAACATTGGAGTGGGTTGCCACTTCCTTCTCCAGGGGATCTTCCCAACCCAGGGATTGAATCCAGGGCTCCCGTATTGCAGGCAGACTCTTTACTGACTGAGTCTCCAAAATGCAGACTAGGATGCAATCTCAAAAACAACAGAATGATCTCAATTCGCTTCCAAGGCAAACCATTCATATCACAGTAATCCAAGCCTGTGCCCCAAAGACTAATGCTGAAGAAGCTGAAGTTGAATTTTTCTATGAAGACTTACAAGACCTTCTAGAACTAGCACTAAAAAAAAGATGTCCTTTTCCTCATAGGGGACTTAGGGATGCAAAAATTGGAAGTCAAGAGATACCTGGAGTAACAGGCAAGTTTGGCCTTGGAGTACAAAGTGAAGCAGGGCAAAGGCTAACAGAGTTTTGCCAAGAGAATACACCAGTTATAGCAAATACCCTCTTTCAACAACATAAAAGATGACTCTATACATTGACATCACCAATGTTCAATACTGAAATCAAATTGATTATATTCTTTGAAGCAAATATGGAGAAGCTCTATACAGTCAACAAAAACAAGACTGGAAGCTGACTGTGGCTCAGATTATGAACTCTTTATTGCCAAATTCAGACTTAGATTGAAGAAAGTAGGGAAAACCACCAGACCATGCAGGTATGACCTAAATCAAATCCTTTACAGTGGAAGTGACAGATAGATTATTCAAGGGATTAGATCTGATAGAGTGCCTGAAGAACCATGGATGGAGGTTTGTAACTTTGTACAGGAGGCAGTAATCAAAACCATCTCCAAGAAAAAGAAATGCAAAAAGGCAAAATGGTTGTCTGAGGAGGGCTTACAAATAGCTGAGAAAAGAAGAAAAATGAAAGGCAAAGGAGAAAAGGAAAGATAACCCATCTCAATGCAGAGTTCCAAAGAATAGCAAGGAGAGATAAGAAAGCCTTCCTAAGTGAATGATGTAAAGAAATAGAGGAAAACAATAGAATAGGAAAGACTAGAGATCTCTTGAAGAAAATCAGAGAAACCAAGGGAAAATTTCATGCAAAGATGGGCTCAATAAAGGACAGAAACAGTGTGGATCTAACAGAAGCAGAAGATATTAAGAAGAGGTGGCAAGAATACACAGAAGAACGGTAGAAAAAAGCTCTTAATGACCCAGATAATCACAGTGGTTGGTCACTTACCTCGAGCATGACATCCTGGAGTGCAAAGTCAAGTGGGCCTTAGAAGCATTACTGTGAACAACACTAGTGGAGGTGATGGAATTAATGCTGAGCTATTTCAAATTCTAAAAGATGATGCTGTGAAAGTGCTGCACTCAATATGCCAGCAAATTTGGAAAACTCAGCAATGGCCATAGGACTGGAAAAGGCCAGTTTTCATTCTAATCCCAAAGAAAGGCAATGCCAAAAAATGTTCAAACTACTGCATAATTGCACTCTTTTTACATGCTAGCAAGGTAATGCTCAAAATTAATCAAGCTAAGCTTTAATAGTATGTGAACTGAGAACTTCCAGATGTACAGCTGGATTTAGAAAAAGCAGAGAATCAGAGGTCAAATTGCCATCTGTTGGGTCATAGAGAAAGCTGGAGAATTTCAGAAAAACATCTACTTCTGCTTCATTGACTATGCTAAATAAAGCCTTTGACTGTGTGGAACACACCAAACTGTGGAAAATTCTTAAAGAGATGGGAATACCAGACCTTACCTGTCTCATGAGAAACTTGTATGCAGGTCAAGAAGTAATAGTTAGAACCAGACATGGAATAATGGACTGGTTCAAAACTGGGAAAGGAATATGTCAAGACTGTATACTGTCACTCACCTTGCTTATTTAACTTATATGCAGAGTACATCATGCGAAATGCCAGGCTGGATGAATCATAAGCTGAAATTAAGATTGCCAGGAGAAAGCTTATATACCTCAGATATAAGGCAGATGATACCACCCTAATGGCAGAAAATGAAGACGAGCTAAAGAGCCTCTTGACGAAGGTGAAAGAGGAGAGTGAAAAAGTTGGCTTAAAACTCAGCATTCAAAGAACTAAGATCATCTCATCGGGTCTCATCACTTCATGGCAAATAGATGGGGGGGAAACGAGCAACAGTGACAGATTTTATTTTCTTGGGCTCAAAAATCATTTCGGATGGTGACGGCAGCCATGAAATTAAAATATGATTACTCCTTGGAAGAAAAGATACGACAAACCTAAACAGCATATTAAAAAGCAAAGATTTCACTTTGCAAACAAAGGTCTGTCTAGTCAAAGCTATGATTTTTCCAGTATCATATATAGATGTGAGAGATGGACCATTAGGAAGCCTGAGTGCTGAAGAATCGAGGCTTTCAGACTGTGATTGGAGAAGACTCTTGAGAGTCCCTTGGACAGCAAGGAGATCAGTCAATCCTAAAGAAAATCAACCCTGAATATTCATTGGAAGGACTGATGCTGAAGCTGAAGCTCCAATATTTTGGCCACCTGATTGGAAGAGCTGACTCTTTGGAAAAAGATTGGGAAAGATTGAAGGCAAAAGGAGGAGGAGACGGCAGAAGATGTGATGTTTAGTAGCATCACCAATTCAATGGACAAGAGTTTCAGCAAACTCAGGGAGATAGTGGACAGGAAAGCCTGGTGCGCTGCAGTTCATGGGGTTGCAAAGAGTAGGACACAGCTTAGTGACTGAACAACAACAAATAAGCCTTTGGTATCTTAATGTGTACTGTGTTCTTCAACCCGTTAATTTGTTCTTGATCATATGGAACTTTGGGCAAAACTGAGACCAAGAGAAGCCCATCTTAACATTGCGTCACGTGTGTGTATTGCTTTTGCACCTTCATCATCACCTCCCAGCTTGTTATATATCTTATTTATGTATCTTTACTTTTGAAGGATACAAAAAGCAAGCAACATGGCATAAAAAGAAGTAGGTAGAATTTAGGAGGGAGTGATGGAAAGAAGAAAAACAAGTATGAATATATAAAAAAGGAGTGAGGCTAAACACCAACACAGTTCCCATCAGTGGACCAAAATTTGGCTCTGAGCTTTCCTGTTAAATGAGGAGAAGCAGCTCTTCAAATGTGAGACAGAAGGGATTTCTTTTGGGTCCAGGTGATCAGTAGATTCTGATGATGAAAGTACTTTTAATCTATTTAAGTTGCATTTATTAAAAAAAAAACTGGACAATTGTGTTGTTAATGTCCTCTCTGACCCAATCTTCCTCCTAAAAGACTCTAACATCAAACTAATTAACATAAACATTCCCCCAAAGAGCCAAGTCTGAGGAAAAGACACATAACTATTTCCATCTTTCGTGTAAAGTTGGTGAAATATTCTAACCATGAATATTTCTGCATAAGTAATTTTAAGAGGGAAGCAAGAGTGGATGGTGGTTTTTTTGGATGGTGCAACATCCATTTTATAATTGCAACAGCTAAGAGGTGAAGAACACCTCAATTTTATAATTGAACAACAGCTAAGAGGTGAGCAACGGCCCCAGGTAGGACGAATGAATTCCCTCCCTGGAATCTGAACCACTTTTTGATTTGGCTAGAGACAGAAAATGCTTGGGGCCATTCACTCCAGTGGGGTGTGGTTGGGTGGGGCTGGAGCTCAGTTTCCTGGGCACCCTGTCCCTGACCAGACTGGCTCTGTCCTTTGGGGGTCTGGGACCTCCTTCTGCCTTCCTCTCTCCTGTGGCACTGCCTTCCCCCTCCCCCCAACCACCCCTATATATAGCTTTCTGATAAAATCTCCTTTCATTGCTGATAGCAGACTCCATTCCTGTTTCTTGCATCCCAAGTATTGTGACACGGTTCTCAATGTGGCTTCAGAGTGTGATGGAGTCAGTGGGATGATCTGAGGTGGCACACAAACAACATTTACATTTTTGAGTTATGTAATTATTTTAATGTATATTGGGGAAAACTATATATAAACAGCACATCAAGCCCACAGTGTCATGGGTATTATTGCTTAGAATGAGGATACATTTATTGAAGTCAGAAAGCGAGTCATTTTTTAAAAGAAAGTGCAAAGTGATAGTACAGGTGTCTGTGGCTTTGGGAAAAGAAAGCTCATGGGTGGGGGAGCGGTTTGTCTTATTTTTGCTGATACGAGTTGGAGAGTTCCCTCTGTGCCATCCGGGAGGCAGGCTGGAGAGAGGAGAGGCTGGATGTGGTCAACACTGGAAAGAAGCTTGGGAGACAATGCCAGGACCCTGCAGGAGAGGTGGGGCTGAACCCCTCTGAGACCCCCACATGATCCACCATCTTCCTCTTCTTAGTGGGCAGGTGGAGAGGTCAGCTGACGTGGGTGGGAGAAAGGGCGCTTCTGGAGCCTTCCCTGGGCTTTTTGTCTCTCTCTCCTTCTCCCCGCCCCCCTTCCCTTCCTGTCTCATTCAGGGTCCCCTGACCCCCATCCCCAGCTCAGGCCTGTCTGGCTTTGCTGGCCAAACAGCTCAGGGCAGCGGCTGTGGCAGGTCTGGGGCTCCTCAGGCCACCTTGCCCCTAAGAAGAAGATGGATAGGGAGGATCACCCCAATTCCGCAGCCTCTCAGCTCAGCCTCAGGTCATCGAGAGGGGATCCCTTTCATGATTGCTGACGTTTCTTCATTTGCCAACCTCTGAGCTCAGGCTCCACGGATACAGCGGGGATTCCGCCAGCATTTGCAGACTGGCCCCTTTCCGCCCCTCACCGCCCACCCTCCCACTCTAAGCTTGAGGATTCAGGGGCTTTGCCAAGTCAGGGAAGGGGAGGGGAGGGGAGGGGAGGATGAGCGTGCTCCAGTCTGCAGCTGAGACTCTGCTCCACCCGCACCTGGCTAGCCTTCCAGGGCGGCGTGGACGCAAACCCCGCAGTGCTAGCACGGGCATTATTCTCTGCCTGGGTCAGCCGGCAAGTCACAATGGCTCTATGTTAATTTCATCTTTAAGGACATGGTGAATCACTTTACCTCTAGTTCCTTAGCTGTAAAATTAGTGGGCTGTGCTCTCTGAGCTCTGTCCCGGTTATTTACGGCTGCTGACAAACCACCCCGCACCTCAGTGGCCTCCAAGGACCGTTTCCAGTGCTGCAGGCTGACCGGGCTGTGGGTTGCTGGTCTGGCGCATGCGCACCACTCACCTGGGGGGCATCATTCAGGGGCTGGGCTCAGCCGGGACACCTGTGGCGCTGGCCCGTCTCTCCACGTGAGCTTTCATCCTGGAGTTCTTCTTGCCATGCGGGTTACAGGACTTCAGAGAGGAGGAGGCTGGAAACAAAGTGACCTCTTAAGGCTTAGGCTCAAAGTGGCACAAGCTGCATTCTCTTGGTCAAAGCAAGAGAGAAGGTCAGCCCAGACACAGAATAGGGAGATGGAGTGTCAAAGGGACACTGCAAAAAGATGTGGGCCCAGGGGATGTGAATCAGGGGACAGGGCGGGCATTGTTGTGACAGTCTACCTAAATCTTTAAAATCCCTTTTGGCACGAGCTATGATTCTCAAAACCAATTGCACTTAAAAATATTGGAAGAGTAAAAACATTGCTTTTGTAGGAAGCATAGCTTACTCGGAAAGGCAATTGCCTTGTTCAAATCTCAACTCCGTTTCCTTCTTTCTGTGTAACTTCAAGTAACTTACTTTAGCTCTCCATTCTCAGTTTTCTCAGCTAAAAGATGGGGACACTAATAATGACATCAATGTTTATGAAATCATATTCAGTGGTTGCCCATTACCTGATGTAGATTTGCTTTATTTCGTTTAATTTTGCTTCTTTCATTCTTTCGTATAAAGTGTGTGCATGGTAAATCTTTTGGTACTTGTTAGACTAGAAATATTTTATTTTACTCTAATATTTAACTCAATTTCCCAGGGCATAAAATTCTCCAAAAATTTTATTTTTCATTAGACTATGAAATATACTTCATGATTGTCTTTTAGAATCCAGCGTTGCTTAAAGAAGCCTGATTTTTTTTTTCCTTTTTGGTAGTCTTTTTTTTTTTTCTGAAAGCTTTTAGAATTTTCTCTGTCTCTGGAGTGAGAAATGTTGGTAAAGTGTCTCCAGGTTAGGGTCTTTTTCCTTAATCTTGTTTGGTGAGAGCTTTTGATATGAAAAGTCACATCTTTCTGTTCAGTGGATCTTTTATTATTGTTTCCGATTATTTCTTCTCTTCAGTAATGACTGTACACTCCTACTGGAATTACTATCAGATACACGTCAAACTGCATGAATATTGTCCTTCCCTACTTTCCTGTCCTATTTTTTAAATTTCTTTTTCTTTTTATTCTATATACTCTGGGAGATTTTGACGCTACCTCTAAAATCATCAACTTGTTCTTCAGTCTTTCCCACCATCCCTTCTGTTTTCTGTTTTTTTTTTTTTAATACTGGTGATCATAGATTTAATTAATCTATCTTCTTTTGTTCTGATTGACCATTTTGCGCAGCTCTTAATAGTGGATATGAGAGATATGAGTTGGCTTTGCTGATGGGTGGCTTTGTTTTCCAGAAACAAGAGGCTGGTGCTTTCATAGTAAGTGGGTGGGGCTCTTTACCAACTGAGCCGCCAGAGAAGCCTGGCCATCAGGAGGAGATCTGCATTCTGGGTGAGCGCTTCACTCTGGCCGGCTGGCCTTGGCTCTGTTTCAGTGGGCACTGCCCAGAGCCCTGACTGTCTCAACGCTTTCTCTGCCACCCAGTGATTCACCTCGAGACAGCCCTTTGTCTTTGGCACAATTTCTCCAGGGCTCCCTTCGGCAGACCTACATCCTACACTTCTGTCTACTCTCTGGCACTGCCTTCTGCCCTGCTCTTTTTTTCCTGCAGTCAAACCCTTTCCCAGGGATTCCGCAAAATTTCTGTCCATCGATGCTGCCTTTCCTGGTAGCTGAGGAAGGGATGGGCGGGACCATTGTCCTTAGTCCAACATTAGGAGCCAAAAGATTAGAAAGTTTTTATCTTGAGTTGTTCAAAATTCTGCTATTAAATGCCCCCTGCACTGAAACTTTTCCAAGAAATAATCTATCAAGTTTATCTGTATGCTGAATTTCTAAGGTAGCTAATGTGCCTTGTGTCTAAGTGCCCAATTATCAGGAAGAAGGTGCAGCCTCTGCACATTCTTTGGTTAATTAGATCTGCGATGAAATCATTCATTTGATGTCCACCTAATGAAGCTAATAAAAGCCTCCTCGGAAGCAGACTATTCTTCGTACCTTAAATACTGTACCTTCGCTCAGAGACACTTGCAGCCAGGCTAACAGACTCATTATCTTCCAAATTCTGATTCTATTTTCATGCTCCGTTGATTTCATTAGATACAAAATAAAATCACTACCTATTAAAATTGCATTAGAGTCCTAACTTAAACTGACGAAAGCTTAGAAACTTAGAGCCCGGCTGTTGTTCAGCCTCCAGTAGATGAAAAATTCCTGCCTTTTGCAAACTGAGTGGATTGGGCCTGGCTTGTACTTTATGGCCTGAATAGTGGGTGTTTCCCCAGGCTGGGTGGGGAGCCAGCAGTGCGAGCTGCCAATGAAATTACTTGGTTTCTCATCAGTCAGTGCTTCAACCATATTTTAATAGTTTGGCAGTTATTTCCTGGTTTCCTGAATCAAATGAGGCAAATGTGAGGATGGGAAGAGAGAAAATTTTTACACGGCCAACATGGTGCCTTCAGAAAAGATTACCCATAGAGATATTCCACTGTTGATGTTTTGAGGCCTCTCAGGTGGCTCAGTAGTAAGGAATCCACCTGCCATCGTAGGAGAGGCAACAGACACAGGTTCGATCCCTGGGTCAGGAAAATCCCCTGAAGAAGGAAGTGGCGACTCACTCCAGTATTCTTGCTTGAGAAATCTCATGGACAGAGGAGCCTGGCAGGTACAATCCATGGGGTCACTCGGGATACAATCCATGGGGTCAGAGAGTTGCAGGCATGGAGAAGCTGACAGATTGGTTTTACTTCTACATCAATGTTACTTTCCTCAGAAATTTAAAAAACAAAAATTAACCAAAACCAGCTCAGGTTCTTACAAAAATTTTGGAACGGAAGGTTAAACGGCCACAACTTCCCAATATGTAACCTGACTGTATCAGGGGAGAGAGGTAGTGTGGCATCTGAATGAAGCTTGAAAGCACGCAGCTAGCTGGTGCTTGCACAGGGGAAAAGGTGTTGGCTGAGAAAAGAACCCTGTCCCTGGCTCAAATTCGGGTGAGCATGTGACCTTCAGTAAGTTACTCTGTGGACTTTAGCTTCCTCATCTGTAAAATGGGGCTGTTGCACCATATTATACTATTACTCTCAGATGACTCAGTGTGTGCATATGTAGGTATGTGCACATATCCATGTGTCTGGGCATGTAATTTTTAAAAGCTGCCTTTGGACTTCCCTGGTGGTCCAGTGGTTAGGATTCCACACTTCCAATGCAGGGTGCATGGGTTTGATCCCTGGCTGGGGAACTAAGATCCCACATGCCATAGGATGGCCCTCCGCAAAAAAAGCTGCCTTCCCCAAAATTGCCCTTCCTCAAATCGAGGAACTGTTCTAACCCATCCTTCCTGCGGCTGTTAGGCAATGTCCCCTTTGGGCCCTACATGAGGAACTTTTGTCTGGTTACCTTGAAGACTCTGCAGTACTGTCAGCCTCTAAATCAATGTTTGGGAGGATGGGTGGCTCCTGATCACAGGTGTTGGAAGCGGGAAAACTCTGCCCCTCCCCTCCTTCTTCCTACATTTCCTCCTCCTCATCTCCATCTGGACTCTCCCAGCTGATTCCTAAAGTTGGGACTTAAAGGCAAAGACAAAAGAGGCGACAAGACACTATCCTTGAGGCACTTGCTGAGATCTTAGCAGGCACACAGCAGCTCGTAGGGTGTCATGATGTTCTGGTGAAAACTGCCATGCATTTGAAGAATATGATATGAAAACCACAAAGAAAAACTGACGACAAAGCCACTGTTTGGAGACCACTTGTTGTACATGAGGCGCTGTGATCAAATACTTGTATACATTGTCTTGACTCCTTACAACTCAGTGAACATTCTTATCCCATTTTACAGGTGAGAACACAGAGACTCAAAGAAGTCAGGCAATTTTCCCAAGGCCTCAAAGTGCCCTAAGGGACTGGTCAAAGATTGGAGACAAGCAGAGCTCCTTGCCACCTGGCCAAGGAGGAATCATGGAGCAGACTGGTTTTCACACTGTGGGTTGTAAACAATTTATGGGTCGTGAAGAGTATTCAGAGGTTAAGGACAGTATTAAAAAGTAGAATAGACTAGAAAATATCAGAGTACCACTTGTTTTATGAGTGGTGTACTTGTGCACATGAGAGGGTGTGGGTGTATGTACAGGGTTGTAAGGTAAAATTGGTTTCCTACTGTGCCTTATGATTAAAACAAAATGTGTGTGAAGCTCTGGCTTGGAGACGTTAATGAATAAGATGGAGTGAAAAGGGCTAAGTATTGGGGAGTCTAGGTTTTTCCATCCAGAAATTGATCATTAATTAGTTTTGTCATTTCAAACACTCTCATTACAACTCTTTCTCTCCTTTTCTTATGGTTCTCCCTGCCTCTGACAGGGAGATTCTATGATCTTTTGAGAAGCATAGACAATTAACTTGTGTCGTAGCAGTTCAGAGCATGGCGGGTCATTGGGCCCTGAGGAGCTGTATGTGTGTATGTTTGGTTGCCTGAGCAGAGAGGAGGAGGAGGCTGGCTTCCCTGGGCAAGAGGACCAGTGGAGCCAGGCCTGGAAGTGGGCTCCGGGAGTACATGAGTGCAGGGATGAGAATCCAGTGCTAGAATGAGGAGCTTGAGGGCAGGGAGCGAAGGAAATCTGTGGAACAGAACAGATTGATAAAAATGCATTTAATAGGACTTTCCTGGTTGTCTAGTGGTTAAGACACTGTACTTCCACTGCAGGAGGCCTAGGTTTGACCCCTGGTTGGGGAGGTAAGATCCCTTGTGCTACATGGCCAAAAAATAGAAGGGGGAAAAAAATGCATTTAATGCTGAGACTGCAAATTTCTCAGAAGCTAGGCAGGTACCATAAATGAATAAAGTACACCAGGTGGGGGCTCTGGTGAGCTGTCCATCACTACTTGGCCCCTCTGAGGGGATAGCCACCACTCTGGAAGATTATCTTAGGAGAATACAGTCCAGGGTCTCTAGAGCTTTCGATTTTTCAACAGAAATCTGAATTTTTATGTGAAATCTCCTGATTTGGAGATAGATAGCTGTATTAGTTATGGTAGGAAGGTAATGCTGGTGTAACAAACACATTTTGCAACATGTTGTATTTAAGAAGATGGACATTTATTTCTCTGAGATGAGGGTCCAGGCTGGTGGACTGGTAGGTTGGAGGCCAGCTGAGCTCCGTGTGGTCATTCAGGGACCAAGGCTCCCTTCCTTCTTGTTCTGCCATCCCCTAGGGGATTGTCTTTACCTGCACGACCAAAGCTGAGTCACCAGCCTGTCTGTGGTCAGGCGGCTCTGCGGCTGCGGTGTTTCTGCCTTGATCACTCTCATTTTCTGCGTTCCTCTCTCCTTTCCTTCTCTTTCCCTCCCTCTCATCTTTTCTTCCTTCCTTCTTTCCTTTTTTTTTTCTTGTCTACTCTCTTTTCTTCTTTCTTTCCTGTTACTTACAAAATACACTACATGTAAGAAAGGCACATAAAATATACATTATAATGAATACTGACACAGGTAAACACTTCTGCACCACCATCTAAGTTAAGAAATGTATTTGGTCTTTTGTTTAGCCATGTGCATGTGGGATGTCAATTGCCCAACCAAGGATTGAACCTGAGCCCCCTGCAGTGGTAGGGAAGTCCCTAAGCTGAGAGATGTAACACCATGAGTTCCCTGAAAGCACCTCCACATGCTTCCTCAATCAACATTTGCTTTCTCCTCCACAGAGGTAACCACTGCTGACTTTTGTGGAAAGCATATTCTTGATTAAAATGATATAATTTTGTCATATATATGTCATATATACATATATATTGAATATAGTATATAATTTTCCCTGGTCATGAATTTCATAAGAATGAGATAATACAGTGTGTCTTGCTTTTCACTGAACAATGTAAGATTCATATTTTTGCTTATACTCTAGTTCATTTCTTTTCATTTTATATTTATTGTTTGTATAATTTGTTGATCTATTTTGACGATTTGGATGTTATCAACAACACTGTTTTGAAGATTCTGGTCTATCTCCTGAAAAAATGCCCAGGTCCACAGATTCTCTTGCAAATATGCCCTTTGAGTAGAATTGCTGGGTCATAGGGATGAAATTTTTCAAGTTGACTAGATAATGTCAGACTCTTTTTTTTCCAAAATAGCAATAGTTTCTGATTCCCACCAGCAGTGAATGAGCGTTCCCATCCTCACCAACAGTTGGCACTGCCAGATTTTTTATGTTTTTAACAATTTGGTGGTATGTAGTAATTCACATTGTGGTCTTTAATCACAGCTCCTTGATTACTAATAAGACTGAACATCTTTTTGTGTACATAGGCAATTTCAGTTTATTCCTTTGTGAAGAGCCTATTCAAATCTTTTGCAGTTTTTTCCTACCAGGTTACCTGCCTTTTTCTTACCAAGCTGTGGGAGTTCTTTGTGCAACATGGAATGAAGTCCTTTGAAACTTACATGTATTGCAGTACCTTCTCTCACTCCATGACTTGTATTTTCATTTCCTTTATGCTATTTTCTGATGAACAGAAGCTCTTATTTTTAGTGTAGTTAAATACATGTTTTTTTTTTTTTATGGTTAGTGCTTTAGTTGTTTAAAATGTTTTTCTCTATTGAGATCATTAAGCTATTCTTCTTCATTGTCTTCTAAAAGTATCAGTGTTTTACCTTTCACATTGAGGTTTGTAATTTAGTTGGGATTGAGCCTTATGTATAGTATGAGATAGGTGTGCAATGCCACCTTTTCCATATGGGCATTTAATTGTCCAAGCATCATTTATTGAGAGGTTGTCTCTGTTCTACCCTTTTGCATTAGCAGCTTTGTCACAGCTCAGATCCATATATGCATGAGCCTGTGATGGAACTACCTGGTCTATGTTCCAGTCCATGGCCTATTTTACCCTGCATCAATATCACACTGTCTTCATAATAAGAGATTTGTACTAAGTCTTGATAACTACAATAGCAAGTCTTCCTGGGGCTTCCCAGGTGGCACTAGTGGTAAAGAACCCACCTGCCAATGCTGGAGAGACATAAGGGATCCAGGTCTGATCTCTGGGTTGGGAAGATCCTCTGGAAGAGGGCATGGCAACCCACTCCAGTGTTCTTGCCTGGAGAATCCCATGGACAGTGGAGCCCAGTGGGCTGCAGTCCATAGGGTCGAAGAGTCGGACACAACTGAGCATGCACGCAAATATCCCTACTTGTTCTTCTTCGAGCTTTGCTTGGCTTTTCTTGCCTCTCTTCTTTATATATCCACTGTGAATGAAACAAATCAGTAAACAAAGGATGCTGCAGCCATCAAGCCACTACAGCCTCCCTGATGGTGGACCTTGAGGGACCTCAGGATAGTGACAAACAGGCTGCCCACTGCCAAGTCCTGAGCCACTGAAACCACCCCCTACGGTTCATCCCCCTAGGCAATTCAGGATGAGAAAGCACAGGATACCAGCCCCAGACAGCTAAGGTGTATATTAAAGAAATGATTTCAATGATCCCAGACTCTTTGTATCTTCCCATATGCAGGCTAGTGGTAAATTCGTTAACTCGAGATATCTGATTTTATCTAAATAACAGTAATTTTTTGATGTTCAGACTACCTGGTCTTTCATTGGAAATGCCCTACTACCTCTTCCAGACCTGAAAAGCTGTGTCCTGGGCTTAAGTCCCCAGTTTTTGTCTGCCAAATAAAACACTAATTCTCAGCTTTTAGGTTGTGCTTTTTTCAGTTGACACCATCAAGTTTTATAGTAAGTGGCTACGCTGATCTGAATAACTGAGTTTGTCATTAGTGGAAGCAGTACCTTCTGAGTAGAACATTTTTTAAGGATATGGATATGTCACCCCATATGGCACTCTGGAAAACGTGATATCAATGTGCAGCCCTAAAGTGGGTCAGAACAAGATTTAGCGTGGAAAAGAGCTATTTATATTGTTTGTTATTTAATTTAGATAGTGATATCATGTTGACTTCATGCTTCTAGTAGCTGCTCAAAAATATGTGCTGAATATATGAGTCTTTTGCATGAATAAAAATGCCAAGTGTAATGGCAAGCAGAATGTGTTTTCTCTTCTCCCTGTAACTGCATGCATGGTACCCATGTGGCTCTGATGTTTGAACATAATTGATTATATACTATTTTGAAAGGAGGCCTAGATACGCTTAAAAATGAACTGAGTATTTTTAAAACTCTAAATCTTAACAACAAAAGTAAATTGTATATATAGTTCACAGAAGTGTTTCAAAGGAATTATCAGATTTGGGGTGCATGGAATTTGCTAGCATCTTTTGCAATGCTCATGAGCCTGGAATGGAAATATTTATTATGTTAATAAAGAAATAGCATGAAGAAGCTGTTCAGTGAGCTGTAGCTAGGGCTGCAGGTTGAGTGAAACTGCTTTGACCTGAACAGGCATAAATACAAACCTTCAGCAATAGAGAAGCTAGAGATTGGAGGCTTAATATGACACATGCAATCCTAAACCAAAACCTGAACCAAAAAACCAACCAGTGGCTCCAATAATCTGTGTGGTTCATGACCTAACATAAATGAATGGGGTGATCTGGCATGCAAGATGGAAGGCGCAATAAACAAACAAACAAAAAACCCCACTTTGGCCTCTGTTAATGAATATCTGGCCCTAACCAAATCACATGCAAATCAAGTGCTGTCTACTTGAATTGTGTAATTGGATCTCACCACACAGGGGAAGGAATTCATGGGGTAGAATTTGCATTATACCAGGAAGATCCTGAACTGAACTGCTAAAGGTTAATGGAGCAGTTAAATGGAGGAAAGTTACAAAATCAATTTTACAGCCAAGATGTTTGCATATTTCCTCATTCATTCACTCAAAAAATATTTGTTCAGTACCTCCATATGCAAAACACTTGTGCTAAGTCCTAAGGCAGTTTTAAAGACGTGCATGATGGTATTATAAAATGTTCAGACTGATTTCTTAAGTGGCAATCTGTCTAGTTTTGAATTGTTACATTTCCCATGAAATACAGTTCTTGTCTTTGAGAAACTTTCCATTTCTGGTGCAGTGTTTCTTAAAGACTAGGAACCCTAGCATTCATGGCATGTCATATTGTTTGCAGGAAAATCAGGAGTAATTTTCAGTTTTAGTCTGCAGCTGATCTGTCTTTAATATCTGCTAATATTCCCCTCCTCTTAAAAACAAAACAAAAAAGTAAAATAAACAAAGGGAGAGCATGTCTAAACCTTTTGCAGCCTATAATCTAACTAGAATGTAATAACTTCCTTTTTTGGTTACATTTATATTTGGTTACTTTCATTTGTAAAAAATGATAAAGGTTTTCCATTGTGGTAGTGATAATAAAATTTCTACTTAAATAAATATAGATTAGCTCTGAATAGTGATTCAGATAAAAAAAATATTAAGTAAACAATAAAGCAGGTGGTCTCTGGACATGACAAGAAGGAATGAACGTAGAAGGGGAATGAATGAAGTTTGGGAAATTGCCCAAAGAGAAGTAAGACTTGTACATATATCTTTGATCAGATAACTCAGTGGTTCAAACATGAGCCACAGAGTTCTGGGCTATGGTTGCGCTTCTTCCTGTAGTAATCATAGAAGTCTCCCCAAGAGTCTTTTCTGCCTATCTGTGGCTGGAGACTAGCATTGGAGCCAAGGCCTCGAAAAATGGGGAAATGACTACGAAAGCCTGAGAGTCAAGGTGTGTGCTGCAGTTGACAGCAACCAACCCACCCCCATTTAAGTGCATCAGAATCAGCTGGAGGGTTTTCCAGGACCCTGCCCTTGGAGATAATGACTGTGAGCTGGGGGAGGGGAGTGTTTAAACTTCACTTTGAGCAGGTACCTGGACCATTTGAGAGAGCCTGTAGTCTAGAGGTCAGGACCCTGTGAGCACGGAATCAGCATCCCTCTTGTGGTCATAGACTTGCCACACCACTAGGCTGCTTCCCCTTTCCTTGTCTCCACTGCAATCCCAGCTAAGGGCAGGTTCAGCACATGTATGTATCTTTCACGTGGCCCATGAGGCTTACATGCATATTTGCTGCCAGTTCAGTGGTGTTTTTGTGGGAGAGATTGAGAGGAGAATGTTTGGATGTGAGAAGATGGAGAGAGAGCTTTTTTCAGTTCTCTGTTCATGCTTTCTATATAAACCTCATGCAGGGCCAGGCATCCTTGGAGGACACCATGAAATAAGGATGCTAAAATTCTACTGGACCTAGCTATTCATGGGAGAAACTAGTGCCTCATCTCCAGTCTTCTTGAAATTTCTGTCCTTCTCTGGTGGGAGGTTTTAAGGACAAGCACCTGTAAATTGCTTTGAAAGTGAACCATGATTATGAAAACAAATGGCATTATCTACCTTTTAGTGACAGCAGGAATCGGTGATGTGGGGAGTCTGGTAGGTAAATAAAGCCTTTTTGAATCGGGAGGAACCATGGGATTAGACTAAATGTGAGCCCCCAAAGCACACAGTGCATATTCAGCACTTTGACTTGAACTACCAGATGGATAATAATCTGTTAGGGGATAGTCTGAGTGGGTTATTTAAAAGGATGTAAAAGATTGCTGACCCAGGCTGGGACTGTGGGCAAGCTGTGGGCACATCTGCAGCTATTGAGCACGTATTTCTAGGGGTTTCCAGCAGAATGTAAGTAAACAATTGCCTGCCTGAGTGAGAGGGAGTTTCACAAGAGCCATAAACACCCAAGCTGATGGCCAACAGAGTTGGCCAAATCCAGCTGTGTGCAGAAACAATGCCTTTCAGCCAAAACATACCAAATGGCACTCTCTCTCTTGGGTTCTTCTTCAACACAGCACAGCATACAGAAGGGCAAAACTTGAAAGATGGGTACTCAAGTGCTCTGAGGTGGTGACTCTGACAAAAATGCTGCAAGTTGGGCTAGTTAATGATGTGCTGTGGCTTTCACTCATTATGGACCACATTCAACAGGTCAGGGATCCACAGCTGCCAGAGCAGCACCATGAGTGTTAATGGAGAAGAATTAACTTTCACCAGAGGGAGAGGGCTTCCCTCTGCCATTAGGGACCATTATTCCCACTTTGTTGGCACCGCCATTCTTTCTACGGTAACGTTGTGTGCTGTGATGCTGCCTGTCAAATCTTCATTCTCTGAGTATAGAATCCAGGTGGTGGCAATGGCTGAACATTGCTTCTCTGTAAAGAATATAAAGCAGTGACCACCAGTCTCCTATGCTCTGAGCAGAGGAGATTTGGCAGGGCAAAGAAACAAAACATCCGTCATTAAAATGATAATGGAAAAATAAATCTGGATGAACCCAGATGTTAGTCATAAAAATAAAAACTCATGGTACAATGAATTCCTAATTTCTTATGTTGTACTGAAATTTCATCGAG
Source organism: Aepyceros melampus (assembly GCA_006408695.1). Lineage (NCBI taxonomy): Eukaryota > Metazoa > Chordata > Mammalia > Artiodactyla > Bovidae > Aepyceros > Aepyceros melampus. Next base: position 119,710 of record SJXQ01006983.1, on the reverse strand, counting down.
TCAATTAGATCCTGAAATAAATGACAAATGGGGCATTGGCTGGAGATGAAGAGAATGATATATTTTTGTTTGAAGACTAGGAGTTTAGATGTTTATTGGATTGGAATTTGACCTGTGGCATTAAAATGTAGATTGTCTCCCAAAACTGTAAGTGGAGCATGGATTTGCAGAAGAAATTTTTCTGCATAATAAGTTGTGTCCTAACAATGAAATCTTGCATAAAAATAGACAGCTAACAAGGTGAAGGGAACGAAACAGCTCAACAAATCAACAAACAGTTTGTGCTTTTGAAATGAATGTGGCAGAAACTTGAGTTTTAGCTGAAGGTTGCTCCTTTGAAGTAAATAAAACCACATGTTATGTCGTGACTGAGAAAATCTGTCGGGGGACAAGGATATATCATCTGAAAACTAATGAGATGTTACATTCTGAGACAAAAATTGCATCCAACTTTTCAGCATGTAACTAGGCAAGATCTGAGCCAGAGTATAGAGAGTTGACATAAAACTTTGGAAATTCAGAACTCAAATGCTGCCATAGAAGTTGGAGGCGGGTGGAAGACCAACTGTGGACTGCGGAGATGCAAAATGAAACTATCTAGGTTGAGACCTACTTTCTTCTTCCAATTTTTTTCCCCAGTTGAATTTTCTATCTTGTGACTGCCCAAACAATATATGCATGAAATTCTACATTCCTCTTCATTCACTCGACACACCACAGAAATTACACACTTAAGCACAGAGGTCACCTGTGGAAAATCGCTGTTTCTGCATAATAGTTTGTCTGTACGTTACAAGGGATAACATTGCTCAGAATGGAATTTGCTTTTGTACCATGAGACTCAGGACGTGTCCAGAACATTTATTTTTCTTCAGAAAAATCTGAGGTCACGATGTGCTGCTACTAAGGGTATTAGTCACTCAGTTGTGTCTGACTCTTTGCGACCCCGCGGACTATAGCCTGCCAGGCTCCTGTGTCCAGGCAAAAATACTGGAGTGGGTAGCCATTCCCTCCTCCAGGGGAATCTTCCCTATCCCGGGATCGAACCTGGGTCTCTGCAGGCAGGTTCTTTACCATCTGAGCGAACAAGCAAGCCCTAAGTGCAGCCATAATATCTTTTTCTTCCTAGGTAATGCCAGCAAAGCAGCTATCCATGGCTTTGGTCAATGCAGAAGTTGAGAGTGATGGACAAGTTCTGAAAATTGTATTATTTTTCTTATTTTTGTGCCAAGAACAGGCCTTCATGTGGTTGTGAATGGTTGTATTCTTCACAAAGACTCTGCTCACTGCCTGCACACCCTGGCCTGGGGCTGTACCTGGACTGTGGGGAGGAAGTCATTTCTTCTCATACGTTGCTAGCAACTGATCCAGAAGGAGCTTATCCTAGCCACCTGATGTGGTGGTGGTGGTGAAGTCGCTCAGTCGTGTCCGACTCTTTGCGACCCCATGGACTGTAACCTACTAGGCTTCTCAGTCCATGGGATTCTCCAGGCAAGAATACTGGAGTGGATTGCCATTTCCTTCTCCAGAGGATCTTCCCAACCCAGGGATCGAACCCGGGTCTCCCGCATTGGAGGCAGACGCTTTAACCTCTGAGCCACCTATGTAATGGAAAAGGAAGTGAAATACCAGTTCATCCATCTTCACGACCCTAAGTTCCTTATTTAGGTGTTTCTGCCCATTAACACCAGAATGGCTGCTGGGTGTCCCAAACTCTCCTGTGCGACCCGTCACTCTTAGATCTTGTTAAAATGCAGATTCTGATGGGAGCCCTCTGGCGCCTGAGATTCTGCATTTCTAACAAGCTCTCAGGTGACTTTGATTCAGCCCATGCACTGATCTTATTTTAAGCAGCAAAGCCTAGGGGATGTCAAGACCAATCAACCCCAAGGTCAACTCCAAGTCGTGATGGCCTCATCCTCTCTGTTAATCACTGAATCATTTTCCATTTTTTCTGCCCCTACAAACCTCAACCAGAACACTTCCCACCCTGAAAAAAAGCCCTCACCAAACCAGTTCCCCAAATGTCTTTACCAAAAAGGGGGTAAGAAAGTGATCTGGGGACTTCCCTGGTGGTCCAGTCGCTAAGACCTGTACTCCCAATGCGGGAGGGCTGGGTTTGATCCCTGGTCAGGGAACTAGATCCAGAATGCCACAACTAAAAATCTCACATGCCACAACTAAGATCTCATATGCTGCAACTAAGATCTGGTGTAACCAAATAAATAAACTAAATATTTTTCAAAAAAGTGAAATGGCATGCTTCTTTCTTGCAGACTTCTGGGGTTAATTCCTCCCCTAAGAAGAAGATGCCTTCTCCCTGGGGTACGGGCAGGAGCTTTCATGTCCTAGCCACTCTGAGCCATGCGTATGCCTTTCTTCTGCACCCACTCTGGCTTTTTCTAGTCATTCAAGGAGGTGGCTATTATGATCCCAGTATTACAGATGGGAAACTGAGGCCCAGGGAGATGACATGCCTTGTCTGAGAACATGGCAACAGTAAGTAAACTTGAAGGGAACTGAATCCAGGGCCGATTTCAAATTCTGTACATAAGCTGTATATCTGGTTGCTACATCTCAAGGAACTTAATGTCTTCTGTCAATAAAGAGGTTTTCCAATTGACAGCCTTTTATCAGAGACTGTGGTACCCAAGGTAGAAGTCACATTGAAGGCATGGGGGTAGTACACTAGACAGCCCTTTATTTGTTTTAAGCAGAATTCTATAATTGCACAGCCCTGTGGATGTCCCATGGAGTTTCTACCTGTGTGACGTTATCTCTGCTTGCGTGTGACAGTTGATTTTGGTGGCTGGTTGATGATTTTCAAAGTACTTCTGATCATACACTAAAATGGCAATGGCAAAGCTTCTTCAAATGTGTTTTTTATAGAAACAGTGAAAGTCATTGCTCCTGACTGGTTGAGACCAGGTCAGAGATAGGTCTAGAAGATCCACAGTGAGCAGCTTGGCCATCTCTCAGGGGATACAGGGAGGACTAATCTCCAGGCATCCAACTGTCGGAGGGGTGGTTAGGCTCTTGATGGATGCAGCAAGTTTGCTCCAAGGAGCAATTCCTGTATGCTGGAGCTCCCGCCCGGAGACAAACACCAGTGGTCAGAGCAAGGTACGTTGCAAGCTCCCAGTTCTACTCCATTAGGTGTGTTCATAAACTGCAAGTTCTGGGAACTTGAGGGGGGACCGCAAGGGGAAATTGAATGATTTTCCAAATGCTTCAAGACTACTTTCTAGCTGACGGCACAAGACACAGCTTTTCCTGCTGTTGGGAGATGTTTGGCACAGAGATGTGGAAAGAGTTGACAGAAGCTGAGTCCTTTGTTTCCAGGCAGTCATTTCTCCAAGAAGCCTCTTTCTAGCAAGGATTCACCCCCTGACACATGGGCATGACACATAGCTCCATGCAGTCTGCTGAGATGAAGCAGGAGGCCAGACAGACCATGAGTGGTAGACGTCGTCCACCCTAAACCACCTTCCCTGAACTGAGTACTGATGTTATGACATTAGACTCCATCGACTGGGCTAATAAGAACTGGTACCTTCTGCCCCAACTCTTTACTTGTTATTACTGTAGATCATAGAGACATATTTAAGGACACAGCACACTTTCCATACTGCATAATTCCTTTTTAAGGACCCATAATAATCAGCCAACAGGTATTTATTGAACACATATGCCAGATATGATGCTAGTATTAGGAATAAAGCAGTGAACAAGGAAATCACACGAATCAAGCTTATGATACAAAGAAGAGAAACTATTACCTTAGTTCTCTATGTTAGGCAAAGTTGTCAATCTCCTGAGCAACTTTCCTTCTTTACAATGCCTACTAGGAAGCTCAGAGTCAATTTTTGGACTTACTGCCCACAACTACATAAACTGAAAGAAAAGTGAAGTCGCTCAGTTGTGTCCGACTCTTCACGACCCCACAGACTGTAGCCTATGAGGCTCCTCTGTCCATGGGATTTTCCTGGCAAAAGTACTGGAGTGGGTTGCCATTTCCTTCTCCAGGGGATCTTCCCAACCCAGAGATCGAACCCAGGTCTCCCACATTGTAAGCAGATGCTTTTACTGTCTGAGCTGCCAGGGAACTATGTAGGACCTCCTGAAATGAACTGTCGTGCAGACCATATGCCTGGCTTCATGTTATTTTCCCTTTTGATCAATTTTCTTGTGTTCATCTTTGTGGGCTACCTCACATTCCTGCTATTTTTTGAATGGGACGTTATAATTAAATAATCATAAAAGAGATCAGTGGTTATGAGTGAGTAGCCCAATCAGTGTTAGCGTGAGATAATGAGAAATATACATATATTGGTCTATGTGTCTGATTCCGGCACAAGACTCCTAAAACCCTTGCAATTTCCTAAGTGATAAGAGTACTACGGACTTCTCTGTGGTCCAGTGGTTAACACTTCATCTGCCAATGCAGGGAGTGAGGGTTCCATCCCTGGGGGGAATCTAAGATCCCCCACGCCTCTGGGCCAAAAAAACCAAAACATAAAAGAGAAGCAATATTGTAACAAATTTAATACAGACCTTAAAAATGGTCCAAACCAAAAAAAAAAAAAAAGTACTAGGAGCTTCTTTTGTTCTGTTGAAGTGACTCTGGGTGGGCTCCTGGATGGGGGCTGGTTACCAGAAAAACCAAGTCACATTAGAAACAATGAATTTCCCCACTAGCCTCCATCTTCCAGTGAGGGAAGAAGGGCTAGAAATGGAGTTAATTATTGGTCATGACTATCTGAGGCCTCCATACTTTGCAACAGTAAGGGTTTCAAAGAACCTCATGCTGGTGAACATGTGTTGGCGCTGGGAGAAGGGTGAGCCTAGAGGGGGCATGCAAGCTCCACGCCCCTTCCCACATACCTTGCCTTGTGCATCGCTTCCATCTGGCTCTCCATCAGTATTCTTCATGGTATCCTTTTACATTAAATCGATAAAAGTCAGTCAACTTTTCCAGAGTCCTGTGATCCATTCGAGCACCTTAATTGAACCCAAGAAGGTGGTGGGAACCTCTTACTTGTGACCGACTGGTCAGACCCCAGGTGATAATCTGGATTGTGATTGCACATGGGGGGGGGCAGTCTAGTGGCCCTGAGCTCTAAATCTCTGGGATCTGACACTCTCTCCAGGTAAACAGTGTCTGCATTGAGCTAATTGGCTGGACACACAGTTGGTGTCACAGAATCCACACATTTGGTGAGCTGCAGTGTCAGAAGGGAAGTGAGTAGTATTTTGCAGAGAAGAAAGACCTGGGGTGGTGGGGAAACTGTGGGCTGTTCTCATCCAGCTGGTGATAAATAAGGCTTGGTGGGGATGGGGGGGTGGGCCATAGTGGGTGGGAGTGGAGGTGTGTGAGTGGTGAGGTCACTGGTGTTGATGAAGAGCTAGAGTTCCTCAGGATGACTGGGGGCTAATACTAGAATTTAAAGGTGGAAACTCAAAAGAATTCCTTCATGATCATAGCACTATTTAGGCTATTTCCTTTTTTGACAGATAAGGCAACCCACCCTCTCCACCCCTCAACCTCCACTCTGGTCCCCCTCATGTTGAACTTGACCATTTTGTTTCAATTTTTAAACTAAATTAAGCAGCACTGTTTACCTCTGGAGGCTCTTGGGCTCTATAATGGGTTCATGAGTATTCATTATACTATTTGAAAGTGAAAGAGAAGTCACTCAGTCCTGTCTGAGTCTCTTTGAGACTCCATGGACTACATAGCCTACCAGGCTCCTCTGTCCATGGAATTTTCTAGGCTAGAATACTGGAGTGGGTTGCCATTTCCTTCTCCAGGAGATATTCCCGACCCAGAGATTGAACCCGGGTCTCCCGCGTTATAGGCAGATGCTTTACCATCTGAGCCACCAGGGGAGTCATTCATTTAATAGTCATACTATTTAAAACCATATAAAAAAAGAAAAGGGCGACCCTTGAACTAATGATGTCAACATATTTTAAATCAAGGATTATGATAAATCCAACTCTGTGCACTCAAGTTCCACTGGAAATATGTATTTGCTGAAACGATGAGTGATTTAATGGATCTTGGTGCCCAGTGGTAGGCGCTCCCCAGAGGTGAAGCTGTGGGTCCACAGGGACACAGACAGGCTAGAGTTCCTCAGCCTTACGCTGTCTCCCAATTCAGACTACAGAGGAAGGTCTGGGAAGACCTCTCGGCCACATTCCACAGACTGGGCACTGGGCCTACAGCACCCCAGAATGTTAGACCTCCTCTCTCTCCAGGATTAGGTAAATGCTACAGCAAGTTTCCAACAGCAGTTTCCTTTCCACATCCCAGACAGCAGAGAGTAGACTGAGGAGCTTCATGGAAAAGACTCAGTTGCAGTAAATTCAACAGTGAGCTAAAATTAAGGCTAGCCCTGACTGGCTCCTCTGGCAATGGACTTATGTGACTTCTAATATGTCTCAGTCATTACTTTTAAAGGGATATGTGGATTAAAAAAATTGAAAGGACTTCCTGAATCAATGTGGGAAGGGAAGGCATTATCATGTTTTTGGATGTCATTAGTCCTGACAAAGTTTGGCATTAATCATGACATGGTGCAAAACGGTAAATTATTTGCAAGCAAGGAGAGGGTGGAGTTGCTGGAACCTGTAAAGTGATGTCAGCTTAGCATTCCCTGTGGGGCTGTCGGGAAATGGATTTACTATTTTGCCAACTTTGGGAAAGTGTTAAGAATTGCAGACAAAATTGTTTCTATGCAAACAATGGTTTTAAAAAGGGTCCTCACGTCAAATAATTGCAATTCACTGAGCTTTCTGAGTAACCACAAAGCCAGGGACAAAATTTTAAATATTAGAAATTATTTTTCTCAGAACCAAGTTGAATACTAACCTCGAAATTTCCTTGCCTTCCAACGCCCTCTCTTCCACTCTTTTTCATGTGTCAGTAACATGTCAGTTTGGTGGGGAAAGAGCAGAGGGAAGAAGGGAGATGGGTAGAGACAGCAGGGGAAGGGAAGTGGGTGGGCCCAGAAATGGAGAGATGGAGAGACAGTCTGTAAACAGGGCTTAAAAACCTCTGTCTAGCCTGATGTGCTCCCAGGGGAAATGCTACTCTGCTTGAGAAGGCTTATGTATAAAATTCCACCTTCACGCTTCCTCCCTTCATTTCTAAAAAAATCTGTCTTAGAAATGTCTCTTCCTTACACTTTATCAGAACCACGGGGAAAAAATTCTGAACTCTACCCCTGGCTTTCTGGATATTTTTGTAAACGAGGCTAAATCAGATTCTTGGAACATTTTTCTACTCTGAAAATTCCAATGAATTAAGTCACTTTCTAAGACTCCTTGCACTTCAGTAAGTACTAAAGTACTAATTCGCACTTCAGTAAGACTCACTGAAGAATAATGGCGCAAACAACATTTTAAATTTAGAAGTATCCTCTGGCCGAGAAAGGCTTCCCCACATAGTATAAAGATAAACGTGCAGCAATTTTTCAAACTTCTAAAAACTCCATCAGGACAGGAAGCAGTAAAATGCCTCCAGGAGATCAGTTACCAGCGGACTTTGAGCCTCAAGAACCTTCGGGATTCGGAGCGATTCAGCCCAGGGCTCTCATGTGGGGATTAATCATTTGGACATCTAACTCCTTATCAATCACCATTCAAAGGAGGCTATTATAAGTGTCCCCATTTTGTGGCTGAAAGTCAGCTATGGCTTAGCCTCTGTCGGTAAGAGAAGAGAGAGGGAAGGGGGCTGTTCCTCATTATCTTAAAAATAAAAAAGTACTTAAAGCTAAAATGATCTACTTTCAACAACTGCGTTTCCTTTAGGGTCAAGTCTTTTGATCGCATCTCTAAAACCAAGAAGCAAAACAAGAATTTTTGTAAACTAGAACAAATAGTCACCCCCGACCCCCTATCACCCCAGTTCCCGAGGACATCAATCACAGCGGGCGCGTCCTTAGGAGCGGAGATGTCGAAGGCGTCTGCTGGGGGCGTAATAAAACCAGAGAGGCCCTCTCCATAGTTGGAGGAAAGCGGGGAGAAGACGCCCCGCTGGCACACTCCTCTGGAAAACTGAAGCTTCTTCTTTGACCCCGGGGCCAGAAAGATTTATTACTTCCTTGGTGAGGGAGAAGGCTCAGGCCAGATGAAATGGGCGCGCCGGGAGTGGGAAGCCCGAGAGCGGTGCTCGGCGTCCTCGGTGCGCTCCGAGGCGCGGGTGCGTCCTGGGTTCCTACCGGGAGCCGGCGGCGCCGAGCGGAGTGGGAAGCCACTGGGGGATTTCTGCCCAAACTTTGTCACCAACTCTTTCCGAGAGCAAAAATGTGCGGTTGAGCCCGGCAGCAGCACACACAAGAATCCAAGTTTCCCAGAGGTCGGGGCGTCCAAGCGCTCCGAACCCCGCATCCGTACCCTGGCGCGTGGAGCTGGGATGGCTACGGCCTCAGCCGAGCGGATGGAGGCCCAAGCGACGCCGCTGTAAATCGGTCCCCGCATCTTCAACCCCCAAGGCGCGGCGGGAGCTGGGCGCTGCGAGGGGGCGGGCGGCGCGGCGAAGGGGAGGAGCCGCAGCGACAGACGGCGGCGCGCACCAACCCGGCGCGGGCTGGCAGGAGCCGCGCAGAGGCTGGCCCGAGCGCGTTGCAGCCGCTCGGCGTAGGGAGAGGCGCGTAGCTGCATCCTCCTGGGCGCCGCTTTCGCGCGGCGGCTGCTGCGGCGGCGGGGGTTTTCTCTGCCTGGATTCCTCGCTGGCCAGGAGAGCCTGGTGCCGGGGGCGGGACGGGCAAGAGAGCGCTGCAGACCCCAGTTCCTTTGCCTAGAGCTGTGTGTATGTAGGGGGTTTCCGGGCCAGTCGGAGGCTGAGAAGCGGCGGGGGCTGCCGGCAATGCCCTCCCGGAGGGCATCCTTCTGGTGATGGAAGAAGCGGCTCCTGCCGCCGCGGCTGCAGGGTCGCGCTGCGCCCCATCTACCACCGCCAAAGAGATGGGAAGATTCGGGGCGCGGAGACGGAGAGCAAGAGAGGCGGAGCTGCTTTGCCGGGAACCGGGTCCAGTATAAGCCCCCCCGCCCCCATCTCCCTCGGCCAGCTTCACTCCCCAGAGCGAGGAAGGAAGCTACAGTCCCGAGAGGGCGGCGGAGACGCCGCTGGAGCCGGGTGCAGTGAACTCGGCAGAGCACAGGGCAGGGCTCCGGGCCCGGTGAAAGTTTCCCTTCCCCAGCCGCAGGGCGCTCGCTGCCCAAAAACTCTGCCCAGGGCTTGGGCTGCCGATTCGCGCGGCCCCCTCGGAGGCGCGGGGACCCCAGGCGGAAAACAGCTCTCGAGGAATCGAGGAACGAGTGACAGCAGGACTGAAAGCCGGGCCGTGCTCCTGGGCCGCCCCGGGGCGCGCCCGCGGCTCCAGGTGAGCTGGGGAGCCAGGCAGACCGGAGGGTGGGCGTTACTTAGCGGGAGGAGGCGGCCGGGAGGAGAATTGGGGCGCACCAGCTTACTCCGCTTCCCCTCGCAGGTCCTTCTCGGAGCCGCTGCCATGGGAGGCCAGTCTTGGGCGCCGGGGACCAGCCGCCGCTGCTGCCGCGCCCGCCTCGGAGCCGCGGCCCAAGTCCCAGCGCCCGAAGCGGGGCCGCTGAGTCCCCCTCCCGGGTTGCGGGGCCGCCTCCGCCGCGCTGCCAGCCCGGGTTGTGCCTGTGATGAGCCGCAGCCCGCCGCGAGCCCTACCCTCGGGCGCGCCCCTCGGGTTGCTCCCAGCCGCGCCCGCCGCCGGGCCGCGCGCCCTGCTCCCGCCGTGGCCCCGGCGCCTGGGTCGCCGCTGGCCTGCGTCCCCGCTCGGAATGAAGGTGTTCCGCAGGAAGGCGCTGGTGCTCTGCGCGGGCTACGCGCTGCTGCTGGTGCTCACCATGCTCAACCTCCTGGACTACAAGTGGCACAAGGAGCCGTTGCAGCAGTGCAGCCCCGACGGGTCGCTGGGTGCCGGGGCGGGGGCGGCTTCGGGCGGCTGGGGGCGTCCAGGACCTCCTCCAGCCGTGCCGCCCCGCGCACACACCCGCTTGGATCCCCGGACCCCCTACCGCCCGCCCGTCGCCGCAGCCCAGGCAGCTCCGGCAGTCGCGGCCGGGGCGGCGAGGGCCGCAGCCCCTCCAGGTAATGGCAGCCGGGGCGGCGGGGACAAGAGACAGTTGGTGTACGTGTTCACCACGTGGCGCTCAGGCTCGTCCTTCTTCGGCGAGCTTTTCAACCAGAACCCCGAAGTGTTCTTCCTCTACGAGCCGGTGTGGCACGTGTGGCAGAAGCTGTACCCG